>PVKZ01002085.1:0-66594 GCA_004027375.1 Macroglossus sobrinus
AGGAGAAGAAGAAGAAGAAGAAAAAGAAGAAGAAGAAGAAGAAGAAGAAGAAGAAGAAGAAGAAGAAGAAGAAGAAAAAGAAAGAAGAAGAAGAAGAAGAAGAAGAAGAAGAAGAAGAAGAAGAAGAAGAAGAAGAAGAAGAAGAAGAAGAAGAAGAAGAAGAAAAGGAGAAAAAGAAAGGAGAAGAACTAGAATATAAAAAAAAGAAAGTATCCCCTGAGAAAAGTTTATTCTGAAACTAAGATAAGCTTGTAGGTTGACAGGGTTTTCTATCAAGGGGAAAGACTCAAGGAAATTTTGGAATTGAAAATCATATTGGGTTAAAAACTAAACTATCAACTAGGAGTCAGAGAATAAATGGATATCAGCAGGGTAATTGGTCAAAGCAACTGAGTCATGAAGGTTACTCTTATTTACTCATTCACTCATTCATTCATTGAACAAATACTTGAATATCAAAGTGCCAAGCTCTGAGCTTCAAGCTTGGGGTATAAAACTAGGTCTCTGAACTTATGGAACTTGGACTGTAGTAGGGAATTTAATATGTGAGCACATAGTTGCACCACATATACATTTTCCATGGGGGCAAGGCCTACTTAAGATCTTCATATTCTCCCCCTAAAAATCAATTTCCTTTTATCCAGTCAAGGCACAAAATAATACAGGTATTCAGTGGCCAGGTAAAAAATTCACCAAAATAGAAACCTGGATTGATATTTCAGAGGTAAGGCTATGGTTGTTCAGGCCTTGTTACTAAAGTTCTAGCATCCCCCTAAGTAATGGAATTAAAGAAAGAGCTGATTAATAAGGTAGGTTCGAATGTGGGCTTTTATATATATATATATATATTTATTTTATACAGATAATACTTATTTATTAATCTATTAATTAATTAATCAATTAATTAATTAATTTTAAGACAGGGAATACTTTATTCAAACCCATAAGAGAAATGGACACATTGGGTCTATAACAAAGCATCTTGTTTTAAAGCATAGGCCAGTAATTGTATACGAGAGCATACACTGCCACATACAAATTAACTGATGAGATCACAACTTTTCAATGTTAAAACAGAATAAACTTTCCTGTAAAAGCAGCACCTTTGTGACATTTTAACTTTAATATTCTTCTTCTTCTTCCTCACCCTCTCCTTCAACAAAATCCACACCAAGCTCCTCATAATTCTTCTCAAGGGCAAGCATGTCCTCACGAGCCTCAGAAAACTTTCCTTCCTCCATGCCCTCACCCATGTATCAGTGAACAAAGGCACGCTTAGCATACAGCAAGTCAAATCTGTGGTCCAGGCAAGCCCAGGCCTCAACAATAGCTGTGGTGTTGCTCAGCATGCACATAGCTCGCTGTACTTTGGCTAGGTCTCCACCAGGTACCACAGTGGAAGGCTGGTAACTAATGCTAACTTTGAAGCTAGTGAAGCACCAGTCCACATACTGGATGATATGCTTGGTCTTGATAGTGGCAATGCAGCATTGACATCTTTGGGAACCACATCCCCATGGTACAACAAGCAATATCAATATCAAGATTTCTATGACAGATGTCATAGATGGCCTCCTTGTCAACCATGAAGGCACAACCAGAGTGCTCCACAGTGGTGTGGGTGGTGAGGATGGAGTTGTAGGGCTCAACTACAGCTGTAGAAACTTGGAGGGCTGGGTAAATGGAGAACTCCAGCTTGGACATCTTGACATAATTGACAGAAAGATGTTCCATCAGCAGGGATGTGAACCCAGAACCAGTTCCTCCACCAATGCTATGGAAAACCAGGAAGCCCTGAAGACCTGTGCATTCATCAGCCAGCTTCCGAATTCTGTCCAAGACAAGATCAATGATCTCCTTGCCAATGTTATAGTGCCCGCAAGCATAGTTATCGGCGGCATCTTGCGTGCCTGTGATGAGCTGCTCAGGGTGGAAGAGCTGGCGGTAGTTGCCAATGAGAACTTCATTAATGACTGTGGATTCCAGGTCTACAAATACTGTCCTGGGCATATGCTTGCCAGCGTCTGTCTCATTGAAGAAGGTGTTGAGGAGTCGTCTTCCCCGCCCAATGGTCTTGTCACTTGGCATCTGGCCATCAGGCTGGATGCTATGTTACAGGCAGTAGAGCTCCCAGCAGGCATTGCCAATCCGAACACCAGCCTGGCCAACCTAGATGGAGATGTACTCACGCATGGTTGCTGCTTTGCGGCAGCCAAGCAACGGCTGAGAGGAAGAGGAGACTCTTAGGCGGTTGATGTAAGAGAGCTTAGAATGTGGGCTTTTAAACCATATACCAAGTTTGCATTTTTGCTTGGCCATTTCTGAGCTGAGTAACTTTTAAAAATGTACCTAACCTATCTGAGACTTAATCTTTCAGTGTTGTCGGATTAACACACATAAATATTATGAATATTAACACAGAAGCTGGTTCACAGTGAGCACTCAATAAGAGGTGGACAGTTGTGTCAGGAATAGCATGGAAAACTACAAACTCTCTTTTACTTTTTAGGAGTATGTCTAAATTTCATCGGTTATGAGTTTTAGATGATAAATTTAAGGCAAGTTTTATTAAAAACTGCAGGGAATTAAGTTATGATATTAAAGCATAAGGTTTCATCCTGGTATTGTTAAAATTAGGCAAAATGGCTTTGGAGCCCTCCTCGTTAGCAGCTCGTTTACCATGTTGCTTATAAAAGACACCAGTGATTTGAAACTGAACAGTAAATTGTGTTCTCACCATCTGTCTTGAAATAAATATGACATAGGAGTCCCTGTCATTCAGACTATTTGGGAAGAAACATCATTTATAAGTTTTTCTGGCCTTAAATTGAGCACTCTGTAAAGGGTTTGGAATCAACCAATTAAAAATGCCTCCTAAGATTGTTTCTTGGGCCTGAATTTCAATAGGAACGCTTTCATAGTGAGTAAAGTTAAGCTGTTCATTGATAATTCAAATGACTTTATTAGACTGGGAATATTAAAACACTGAAAGTAAGAAACCCTCTTTCATCCTCCCTTGTCCTGTTTCTCCTTTAGATTTCCCCCAAATTGATCATTGCAATTTAAATAGGATGTTGGGGGTGATTCAAACTATCAGTAATTAGCAACCATGGTCTTTGCTAATCTGATGGCTTTTTAAAAATTCCATCTGTAGCCATAATCAGATTTGAAGCTGTGAAAATAATAGCATATTATTATTTAATAGCATAATATATCAATATAAATATATGTATATTATAAAAATATATTTATATTTATTTTAAATTCTGGGTCTAGATAAAAAAGATACTTTTTTAAAGCAAAGATGTCATTTGTGTTTTAGAGACTGAGGCAAGGGATGACTAAGAGTCCAAGTATCCTCCACCCATTCTTCCTAGATTCTTTAGCATGCTGTCAAGATATGTGTTTGCTGGCCCAATTCTGACTAAACATAAAGATTTTTTCTTACAAATAAAGTATCAATATACATTTTTTCTATTTTGAAAACATGAGTAGTGGCCTTTTTAGGTCAGATATATAGGTCTACATTATGGATGACACACTGTGCTTGCTTTTATAAACTGATTGCTTTTCTGTCCTTGCTTACCCTAGAGCAGAGATGTTCAATCCAGATATCTTTCTGCTAAATGACCTTTGCTCAGTCTTGCTCTTCTTATAACTTCACAACACATTTATAGCATTGGATTAAACTAAGCTTAGTGTCTATTTGATAATTTCTTGAGCAGTGGATTTTTCTTTTTATTTAAAGCAGTACAGAAGAACTCTTGTTTTGTTGCCAGTACCACAGGGATGGTTTTATGAGGAGACATAATTTGACTTAGAATATTCCCACTTCTTGTAACAGTGTGCTGTATTTTAATAAAGTTCTCATATATTATGCAAACGAAATGTTTTACAGACTTGTCACAGATGGCAGTTGAAAGTGACTATTGCATGATCATTCCATACCACCCTCTTCTTAAAAACGATGAGCTTGATTTGTGTCCCCATGATCCCTAAGTTGAGGAGCATAAACCATAGAATTAAGAAAAACTTTTAAAGAACTATACAGGGATGAAAAAAATAGAATGTTCTTTTAAAAAATGACTAGGAGAAAATGTCTTCTTATGTGGTTTCATGCCTCCACTAATAATATTAATTTTTTTTTTTTTACTATAGAGTATGTATTGTACTGGGAAGAAGATAGGAGAAGATAAACATGTTTGATATTTATGAGGGTTGTTTATTCCTTACACAGTTAACCACTTCTCATTTACATAATCGATCAAATTTTCTCATCCTAGTTGCTTCTTTTAGGTCCTTCTAGACTAATTTTGGAGTATGCCCCAAACTGCCTGTTTTCTGGAATACAACTTTCTGCTTAAGTGCCATTCACGTCTCTCTGTGCCAGCAGCTCGTGGTCATCTGACCTCTATTTCCTGAAAGCAGAGCTTTCCCCCCATTTTTATTTATTACTCCTATTTCTAAATTTGGTTACCATTAAGATCTCCATGGTGTTTAGCTTATTATTGAATAAGCCAGGCTTTGTTTTAGTGAATACAAGTTGTTGAAAAGAAATCCATTTAAGCTAGTTCAAGTAGAAATGGAGGTTGTTGATAGGACACAGAGAAATTTGATAGAAATTGGGAACAGGAAATACTGTAATGCTAGGGCCTCATGGGAGATAAAACTGGAGAGTGAGTCTGGATCTAAACAGTTGTGGGAGCTTCAACAGTCACCGAGTCCACAGACTTTATTAGAATGCTTTGTCATCATTATGTCCTTAAGGACATAATTATATGTCCTTAATTTTTGGTACTGCCACTAACCCAGTCAATGTTTTATAATCCCAAATCAAAATTTCTTATAAGCAAATTGGTTGGCTTGACTCACCTTTTCCCTTTTTCCCCAAGTCAGTGGCCAGCTTATGGTTGATCCTTCTTTGAATCAAATGTTCACTTCTGGTCCAATCAGATGAAGTTGTTTTGGGGTGCACTGGAGAGAGAGTATGGAGGAATAGTTACATACACTTGGAGTATCAGAGGCTATGGGCAGTGACAGGTAGTTTGAGAGAGAGGTGTAGGTATATCTTCTAAGATAAGGCAGTTTCATTTTTCCCTAGGGACCTTTATGGAATAGCTAATGTGGTATTTCAGCAAAGGCAGAGTTTTGGGAAGAGGCTAAAGATGGGCATGGTGGCTTTCACTAGTAATAAAATCTTATTAAATAATCATTTCCTAATTTGTCCAGAGTCTATTCCTGACAACAATTAGAAAATAGATTTTTATATGTCATCTGTATGTGTGTGTTTGTGCACATGCTAATATGTACACAAATAGAAACAGGAGAGGAAATAATATAAACTTTTAGTGCTAAGAGACCTTAGGGATCCTTTGGCTCAACCCACACATTCCACAGATGAAGAATCAAGACTCACAAAGTTTATGTGGCTAGCTTAAGGGCATACAGCTGTTAAGTGGCAGGAGAGAGACTCAGATCCCTTGAGTTCTCATCCAATGAGCTTTATACCCTGGCTCTCTATTATACTTTTGTCTTCAGAAAGAAAGTCTTTATTAATTGAAACAAACATATCATATTTTGTCATCACTTGGCTTATTATCTTTCAGGTTCTAGCTCAAAGGCACCCACCTCAGAGTGGTACCTGACCACTGCCTAAAGTTGATGTCACTTCTTGTCCCCAGATTTTCTACATCATCATTTTCATAGCTTTATATCATTTACCCCAATCTTTAATCACCTTGTTTGTTTTCTCATTAATTTTTCCTCTGTTAAAATAGAAGACTACTTGAAAGTAAAGATTGTTTCTCTTCATGATTGCTTTTTCAGCTCCTTGATTGTGCCCAGCACATAGTAGGAACAGGAAAATAATTAATCATGCCTGTATGTATTTAATAAATATAAATGTTAAAATAATAAATATTCTGAGGGAACACATAGACTCTTTTTTGGTTATACATACTTTCTAATTGTTGAGGTCATGCAAAGTTTAATATTCCTAAGATATTAAATTTCTCTAAAAGTCTGTACATATTTTGGTATATATCATGTCACAATTTCAGGCTAAAACAAAATCTGGAATTCACAGCAAAGGGAGCAGCAACATCTGATTCAGATGTGATTTTACCTGTGTGGGTGTATTCCACATAAACTGTGAGTGCGTTCGTGACAGAGAGTAACTTGGTTTAGAGATGCCGCACCCCAACTATTCTCTTTGTTTATGAATGTTCCTGTGACTTGCTGACAGTAAGAACTGTTCATTCTTATTTCTGGCTCTTGGCAGCCTACAGATGCTTCCTGTTAGTGCTCCTGGCAGGTTACTGGTGAGGCTGGTTGTTTATTGCCCTATCTATCAAGTCTTATTTATTTTTAAAAATAAGCCTTAAGTATACTGTAAACTTCCTTCACAAACAGAGTTTTCCTCTTCTTTTATATTTGACAAAACTCTAAAAGAAATAGTAACACTGTCTCATAAATATTTGAACCCAAACCTTTTAGGAGAGAATTATACTTAAGGTATTCAAGAACAGGAATAGTCTTAGTCAATAATCTTTTTTTTTCAACTACCTATTCTCAAATTCATTCTCTCTCTCTCTCTCTCTCTCTCTCTCTCTCTCTCTCTCTCTCTCTCTCTCTCTCTCTCTCTCTCTCTTTCTCTTTCTCTCTCTCTCTCTTCTCTCCTCCCATCTCCTCTCCTCTCCTCTCCATGCCATCTTCTTTTTTAATTGCATTATCTCATTCATGCTTCTATAGTACCCGCAAATCATCTTACCCCAAGCCAAATTCTCTAGTAAAACTTGCCATCCATATCTTCCTTAAATACTGTTTACATAATGTAAATGTCATTATCAAAAAAAGTAAAAGGGCTTTCTATTTCCAAGCTCATCAAGCCTAAATGTTTTACATCTCTTTCTTGGTGTGCTGTTATGTAAACTTACTATTCCTTTCATCTGTAAACTCTGCTATTTTCCAACACAAAGCTGATGAGAAAATGTATTGACATGGTACAAAATAAGAATCATACTGACTTGGGTTCAATTCAAACACTACTACTTATTAGTTTATGGCCTTGAGGAAGTCTCATAACTTCCCTTATTGTATTTCCTCATTGGAAAGGTAAAGACTAATGATACCTATTTTGCTAAATATTCCTGGTATTTTCCAAATATTACCAGTTCTTTTCCTGAGCTCATGGTAATATTACATTCCACCAGTGATTTTTAATTTAGGTATGGTTATATAATTTCTTTTGGCTAATGAAATATGAGTGGAAATAATGTGCTTTAATTGTGAACAGAAACTTTAGAGGCTGTGTGTGATTTACCATGATCCTTTCTTTTGATGAGGTAAATATGGAAGTATATGTTAAAAAAGAGACTCCATCATCCCGAGATCTTAACTGTTTACAATAAGCAGAGCCTTCTACTAATTAACCAAGAATATGCAGCATGAGATATTGGTGTGTGTTACTGCAGCTAAACTTAACCTATCCTGAATAATACATTTACTCTGTAAGGTTGTTTGGAGAGTGTCAATATACATAAAGTTGCAACTTAATATACATCTGTAATTGGTAGCTGTCATTATCAGCAACATTATTATCATCATTGGTACTATTGTTATTTTGTTAAGTTTATTGGTTCTTTCTATTCCATATTATTTTCCCATTATCTTACTGTGCTATAAATATATATTTGCCTATCTTGTCCTTCAGTAAAGTATAAGAACTTTGAAGAGGACAAGGTACTTGATGTGTCTTGATTCAGGCATATCCAATTAGGTGTTTATCCATTCCAACTAAACTCCATCACAGTAGCATGGAAACAGATATAGAAAATACATAAACAATGGATGTTTTTGTGTTCCAGTAAAACTTAACTTACAAAAACAAGTGGTAGACCATAGTTTGTGAACCCCTGATTTAGACTCTATTCTTCCTTTCCACCTTCCTTCACTTTTTACAACTTTTAGTCCTAGTTTGCCTCTTTCCCTTCCTGGTGTAACTATATCCTCCGTGGCCACCAGCAGGTTTTTTTTCCTCATGGAGGACAGAAATAGCCACCAGTAGCCCCAAGTCTATGTTATAATGGAAGTGACTCTCTTTCTTCCTAGTGTTCTTCTTGTGTGATGTGCCCACACTTGGACCAATCTCTGTTGACAGAGCATGGGAATTCCTGATTGATTGGTTAGGTGTGAGTCATGTGACCATTGAGACACTGTGATTGATGAGTCTTCAGAACCATCAAGGGTGGAGATGGGAGAAAGAGGAAGGCAGATACAACAAGATGCTTGTTACAAGCCTCCTTTCACCTATATGTGCAGAGAAGTAGGAAAGAACCTTGTTCAGAGAGTCATTGCTAACAATTCTTCATTGTGTATAGATGTTATACTTGGTAGCCAATCTCCCTGGTCATTTTTCAAAAATCTTCCATGTGGTCTGGAAACAAAAGCATTGGCTGAGATTGGGTTGTATGTGAGAAGCAGGAAAGAGCAACCAAGGAAGACTTAAGTCTCTGTTCTAAGTACTTGGGTGAGTAGAGTCCCTTGTGCTTATATGGTGAAAAATCATTTCTGAAATTATAGAGAGGAAGCAGCAACATAGAAAATCCTCAATTGGCTTGTAAGTATTTTTCTAATATTCTGAGAAAACTCACAAAACTTTACAAAAGGTAATAAACAAAGCAATATGATGGTATATGAGTCAAGACTCTTTGGAAGCTATCCAAATTTCTCTCTGCAATATGGGGAACACCTGAAAATTTCTAATATAAAATGCCATAAAAAGAAAAAAAACCTTATACTTGGTATTCCTGGCCACATAATGTCTAAAGGGCATTAACTAGCTACCATGGATGTGGGTAAGACACTCAAAATGAGTCAGTCTGATATATCAGTACTTCCTCTACTTTTACTTGGCTCAGAAAATTTAATGAAATTATACAAATCCCTGAAATCTAATATTTTTATGCGATAAGATTGTGTAAGAGGAGGGGGTGGAAGAGAAGTTCGGAAAATGTGATGACAGATGGCAAGTGGGCTCAGGCACATCGCGTTCCTATATATAGGGGAGGGGACAATCTGGTTAATCAAGGGGAGGGGGGAGCATTTTTAAATTTAGTTTCAAGTATTTTATATATTCAGCAACATCATTTACTAAAGCAGCCTAGCTGGATAGAACTTTAATTTTTTTTGGGTTGGGGTGGGTTGTGTGATATATATTTTCAACAGTTTTACATATTCTTTCATGATGTCTACATTTAAAAATCAAATGGTATCTATAGGTTTTTGAGTATATCTTTTGAGAGAGGATTGAAAATATCTTTCTAGTGTATCTTCCAAGAAAATTTAATGACATTTTAAAAATTAGGGTCATCACAGCAAATTTAGTAACACTAGAAAATTAAAGTGAGTTTTCACAATGAAGATGACTATAATTTTGTAGCATGAGCAGTGTGCTGCCAATTAGGATGCCTGAGATCCAAACTTAGTACTAGGTAATATAAGGTCAGGTAGAAGGTGTTATCTTATACAAGTCACTTCACCTCTTTGGTCTACATCTTATTTTAAAAGTAGGAGTTTGGAGTAAGTAATATTGTTGAGATATTTTTAGTCTTATGTTTCAATGGTTGTAGGCTGTCTCTTAATGCTTTGTTAATTAAAATGCTTTTGGTTGCAAGTAAAAGAAGTCAGCTCAAGCTGCCTCAACCTTTAACAGGGAAAGTCTAGTATCGAATAGACTTTAGGGTTGGTTTGATTTAGCAAAGGATATTTCTCCAAATTGTTTACTCTGCTTTCCATGGTACCAGCTTCATCGTAAGGTTGGCACTCCTTCAGGATCTCCAAATGCCTGATAACTTCTAGTCAATGACCTGATTTCTTGTTTAGGTCTAGATGAAAAGAGAAAATCACTTCCTGAAGTTATTTTAGATGAATGAATAAGGGTCTTTCCAAGAGGTCTTTGCAAACTTGGCTGCAGATATTATTGGCACAAATCGGCTTCTGTGCTCATCTCTGATCATGGCCAGGGAATGGGGCTACCTTGAGCCACAGAAGAGACTCCTAGAACCAGCAGTTAGCTCAGCAAGAGGGATATGACTAAATGACCAAAAATTTAGAAGGGGGCATATAAAGAATGTACCCATGAAGTCTACTAATCATTGTTTTGAGCATTAAGATTCACATAATCTATGCAGTTAAATTAATAAAACAGAGGTTTTATATGGTAGCTATTTTCATATCAGGCACATAGCAAGCATTCAGTAAACATGTGTACAATTGGATAACTTAAAAACTATTAAACACAGAGAACGTGCCTCCTGGTTGGGAACTAATTAACAAGAAATCACAGATATTTCTGGTGTTTCTGTAGTGACCAGACCTGTGGTAACTTTTTGTTTTAGTGTAGTGGTTTTCAAACCTGGCTGCAAAGTGAAACCACCTAAGAACCTTTGAAAAACATTGTTGCCTGTGTCCATCTCCAGAGATCCTAATCTGATCTGGGGTAAGGGCATTTAGAGTTTTAAAACTCCTCAGGTTACTGTAATTCACAGCCAAGATTGAAGATCTCTGGTTTAGGGACTCTTAAGGGCATACTCAAGTGCATTCTCCCACCTCATTCAGTCAGGTCTAAGGTTCTCCCTGAACTCCTTTTTCTAATTCTCTTGTCCTCTACTCTAAACTAGTAACTGCTAGATTCTCCTCTCTAAGCTGGGACTCCCAGAGACACCACATGTTCTCCATTCCAGTATGAAAAAAAAAACTGAATGTGAGGGAGGAAATCAAGAGTGGGGAAGGCCTACTGTCAATATGGTGTGTTAGGAGAAAGGGACAAAAGGGTGGATGGCAGAAAACAAAAAGCAATGCAAAAGCCTTTCTCTTTGGCACTGGCATGTGGTTTGAAATTTTTTAGCCGTTTTCAGACTCAGATTCCCACACAAACACCCATACACATACAGACACATCATCTGAAATTCTTCCCAGACTCCTCTCTACTCAGCCCACTGCCAACCACTTGCTTAGAATATTGCTGCAAATTGACAAAATACCTAAAACATGAATAAATGAGAAATAATGAGAAATGACTATTTATTGATTCACTCATACATTCATGTTTTTTCACCTATTCTATAAATATTCATTGTGTACCTACTATGTGCCAGGTTCATTGTCAGATGGTAAGTAAACAGCAATGAATAAAACAGGAGCGTATAGCATGTACAAAGGCCCTGAATCTGGAAAATATTTGAAGTGTGCGAGACAGGGCAATGATTATGCTGTTCACCAGTTCTTGAGTTTTATTCTCTGTACTTTGTTTGTTGAATGAATGCTTGCTGAATGAATGAATACCTGAAAGCATTACTGAGAGAAGACCAGAGTGACTGGAGCATGGTAAGTGTAAGAGTGGGTGGGTAGAAAGAAATGGAATAATATTTGGGTTAAAAATATGGGCAGACAGTTATGCTAGGCCTTGCAGTTTATGTTTTTTTAAGCAGATATTATATTCTGTGCATTGAAAACCCATTGCATGTTTCCAAACAGGAAATTACAAGGTCAGGGAAAGTGTCTCTGAAACCAGAAGAATAAAAAAGAGCCATTTGAGTAAAGAATATAATAAAAGAATGTTCCAGAAAGAGGAAACTGGATGTGCAAAAGCTTGTAGTTAAGAAGGGCATGTTTGAAAAACTGAAAGGCATTATGCACTACTTGGAGATAGGAGATGAAAGATAGTCTAGTGGAGAGACTGGTAAACAGATGAATATGGCATAGAGCAATAGATGCTGTAGCAAATGTAGTTGACGCTGAATCTTGTAGGAGTGTGGAGGAGGGCTGTCGACCCTAGACTTGGGAGCCAAAAAAGCTCCATGGAGAATGATGCACCAGAACCAAATCTAGAAAAGTGGGTTGTTTTAGAAGAAAGAAGGGGAAGAGGAAAGGTAAGTAAAAATAGAAGGCAAAGCAATGATATGGCAAATAGAAAA
Source organism: Macroglossus sobrinus (assembly GCA_004027375.1). Classification (NCBI taxonomy): domain Eukaryota; kingdom Metazoa; phylum Chordata; class Mammalia; order Chiroptera; family Pteropodidae; genus Macroglossus; species Macroglossus sobrinus. The sequence continues at coordinate 11,976 of PVKZ01002085.1, forward strand.
AGTTAAATTTGCAAAAGCATAGAGAAGTAAGAAAGAATATGAAAATTTAGAAGTAAATCTTTGTTATAGTATAGAAATAATTTAATTTTAAAAATTTATAGAGACATAATATGCCAGGCATGCTGATATGCATCTTAATAATAATGTCTTGATTTAGGTATCAATGAGGTAACTGTGTAAAGTTACTTGCATAAGATAGAACAGTTATCTTCTATTACACTGCCTCACTGTCCAAGTCAAAGTAAAAAAAAAAAAAATAAAAGGAAGGAGACCCATGGATATGTGGAGATATGGATTAAAATATATACATATTTCTATTGTTTTTCTATGCATATTTCTATACATATTCTGGAAATCACCTCTTTCCTATAATTGAAATTCAAACAAAATAAAAGAGAACAGTTAGTTGGTCTTATTAATAAGACAAAAGCCAGAAGATAAATTTACTTAAAGGCAAATCAGGTACAAACCTAAGGTGTCAAGAAAAGTTAATAGGACTAAAGCTCCTACTGGGCAAAGGGGACTTATGTTTTCCTATTGTAATTAAACACTGATATCATGTAGTATCCTATAGAAGGTAAACATTCTCGTTGTTAATTTTCTCTTACATAGTAGAAAATTTACTGCCACAAAAGTAAGATTAACTGCAATTTACAATCAACAAATAGATGTGGAATATTTAGAGAAAAGGAAGTACTTTAGATTGGTTAAGTGGATTAAGGTCGCCATTAGAGGAATAGTAACTGAAATTGTAAAATGATATTGTCATTAAAAAAAACAAATCATAAAACATGTTACATATTAAAGTACAATTTTTAAAAAGTAACAAAACCAAATAGGCATGTTTTTAAAGTGTTAGGAGTCTGTATACTTTAATGTGAGTACTGCTACCTTTTTGTGTGATAGATTATTAATGATTTTAAAATTTTCTCTATTTAGATTTTGTTTTCTACCTTTTAAAATATGAATATATTCCTTTAAAAGTAAAAACAATTATAAAAATAACAAAATACTTTAGTCTTGAAAGTACATATGAAAATATTAATACTTTATTTATTTTTATTTATTTTTATTATTTATACCTACAGCACCTGGTCTTCTTAGGTTGTCTTCCATCCTAGTACTAACCAGGCCCGACCCTGCTTAGCTTCTGAGATCAGACATTGGGCTTATTCAGGGTGGCATAGCCGTAGACCATGGACTATGGCTCCACTGGGGTGTGAACCCAGGACCTTCTACGTGTAAAGCAATTGTGCTAACTGCTATACTGTGGAACCACATCCAAAAACATTACTACTTCAATCAACACTGTGATTATGTCTTTCATATTCATTCCCTTTTCACGTTATTGTCCCAATTTTTCTTTTTTAGGTACCACACCTCCCTCACTACATGTATCTCTTTTAGGGGAAGCTAATTTCTCTTGATTTAGACACTGAGCATGTAGTACAGCTCTAAGTAAAACAATGTGGTTTTTTCCCCTGACCAAAGTAATTGGCTGGAGTTGTGACCCAAATCAGGCTAAGGAGACTTGAGTAGTGGTTTTCTGGGGGGAAGCTAAGAAAAAATATTTGCTTATCTGAGGGAGCTTTTTAAAACATTCCCTTCTCTTGCCATTATTCGGATGAGGAAGCACATAGTCTAGACAGCTATTGGCAGCTGTATTTCATCAATGGTGGAGGGTCTGCTTTAGAATGGATACCTTAAAAGGCAAAGAGAGAGTTGTCAATGAGGTAGGGCTTGATGGATTAGTGGAGCTGCTGAATCAAATCCACCCGGAGGTGAGCTCCATCTATGGACTGTCAACCTATAAGAAATCATACATCCTCTTTATTGTTTACTCCTGTTTGAATTGTTTTACTTTTTTTTTCCTGTTAATCATAACCAAGCACAATCTACCTCCTTATTTCTATGTTATCCTTGTTCTGGAAGGTTACTAATAGATAATTCAAGATTTTTCTTCTAACTTACAAAAAAAATTATTTGATGGCACAGGTTTTATTTTCCTTGACCTATCTGGTATAGTCTAGAACTATGTTGTCCAATGCAGTATCAACTAACTATATGTGGTTATTTAAATTTAAATTAGTTAAAATTAAACAGAATAAAAAATTAATTTCCTTAGTTGCACTAATCACATTTCAAATGTTTATTAGCCACACATACATGGTGGCTACCGTCTTGGCCATTGATATAGAACATGTCCAGAATCACAGAAAGTTCTACTTCATAGTATTGTGAGAGAGAAGCAGACAGAGAGGAAGAAAGGGAGACAGAGAGACAGAGAGAGGGAAAAGGCAGGGGAGAGACAAAAAGAGATAGAGAGAGAAGGAAGCAGGGGAGAGAGAGAGAGAAAGAGAGAGAAAGAGAAAGAGATAGAGAGAGAGAGGGAATCAGGGAAGAGAGAGAGAAAGAGAGAGAAAGAGAGAGAGACATAGACAGAGACAGAGAGAGAGAGAGAGAGAGAGAGAGAGAGAGACAGGAATGTCAAATGGGAAGACTTGTAGTCCATGGGGAAGGGGTTTTTTCTACGTTCAACATAATGGAATTCTAAGTGCTTTCATTTGATTTTTAACATTCATAGAATGTTTTTTATTCTTCAAGGTTCAGCTGTAAGCTCTACCATCAGACCATATTTGAAAATCAAATACTGGGAACCAGGACTAAAAATTCAGGACAGTTTCATTTTTTTCTTTTAGGAAAAATAATCCATCACATATAGTAGCAGGTAGGTATGGGTTTAAACAAATGTATAGGACAATTTTCTTTACTTACTGTCATAGCAATAGACTAATTCCTAAATGCATACTATTGGTTAGCAAGTAAACTAGTAAAGCCTATTGGGGGATGAGGGTACACAAAAGCTACTTATTTCTAGAAAAGCATTTTATTATACATGCCATCTTGATAGAAAACTTGTATTTTATTTTGATTCATTATTAATTTATTCATATGAATATTTGTGTGCCTACTATACACCAAGAGTGTGTGTGTGTGTGTGTGTGTGTGTGTGTGTGTGTGTGTGTGTTCAGTTCTCCTTCCTCTCATGATGATTCTTGTAAGAAGATATAGTAGGAAGATACAGTAGGTGGAGAAGAGGTGAGTAGGAGGCACACATTCTAAGGAAGGTGAACTAGTTAGGAAAGTATTGCCACAGTTCAGGGGTAATATGATGATAGTCTAGGTGCTGATGTTTGAAAGAAACAGAACAGAGAGATTTAAGAGATGCCCAGGAAGTCTAATAAAAAGTGACTGATTAAATGTGGGAACTCATTGAGAGGGAGATGGCAAAGAGAGTTTTTTCATTTCTGACTTAAACAGCTGAATGAGTGAAGGGTATGTCTTAGGCAGGTTTGGGGGACAGTGATTATGAAGCCAGCTATGGATCTGAGGGTCTTATAAACCAAAAATATCATGTTATTGCTTTTATTATCATCAAAGCAGTCATTTTCATGACCTTATGTGCTTAGGTTTCTATTCTGGTAAAAAAGAGACCACTTGATGTCTAACACAACAATTTATTTATCACTTTGCTTAGAGAAAAAGATGTGATGCTGTTGTTTTAAAAGGAGAATAAATAAACTTTCTGTTTTAAAAGGAGGCTAAAGAGATGACAGTGGAAGAACAAAACAAATGTTTTTATATAATGAAGAATTATAATTGATAAAGTAATTGTAGAGACAGTCTACTAGAGGTGAAAATGAGACTCCTACGTGGTTATCTTTTCTTCCAGCCTAAGAAAAACCTTGTCTTTTCTTATAGTTACTAAAAATTCTGCCTTATGTATCAAGATCTGAATTATACTATTGAGTGTCACCAGATTTATAGAAGACAATTTAGTTTCTGCTCATTTTGTTACTATTATTTTTATTTGTTGAGCAGTAGCTTCTTTTTTGTTTGTTTTTGTTATATTTTTTACCTTGTGGATGCTGTGTATTTTAAAGAAATAATTATGTCCTTCTTCACTCCTCCTGCTAGGAAGCTTAGAGTGAAAAGAGTGCTTCCTCTGTAGCACTTGGTTTGCATTTCATGTTCAAGTTTCACATCAGGCTCATCTTACTTGGCCTTTTATTTTTATCATGTAAAATTTATTGTTTCTGCTAATTTATTTGCTTAGAATTTTGCTGCTTAGTGCTTAGCCTCTGGGAATCAAAGATGAGTCTGAAATATAGTCCTTTAACCTTATTAGAGGTGTGCCATTTTTGAGCCTCTTAAAACAGGAGATCACTGTAATACAGTCCCATTAGAACACTAGTGAATATTAAAAGAGACACTGCATGTAATGGCTCAGCCAGGGCCAGGCAAAGAAAAAACACCCCCCATGTGGGTATTAATACATCATCATCATTATCAATACATGATCACCATCATCATCAGTATTATATATTATTATTATTTGCTTTCTCTTTATTATCCTTTTTCCTTTCTTCAGTTAAATATATTTTGAAACAATGCAGGGCACAGAATAGAGAAATAAATAAAACAAGTACATACACTTTATTTAGGTAAAACTGAAATCTAGGGATGTTGCTATGTACCTGGTACAGGGTACATACCAGGTAAGACTCCATAGCGGATGGAAAACTTTCAGGTCAGTTCTAGGGGGAAAAAAATGGTATAACATAAATGATCTATGTAATCAATCTATGGGAAAAAGATAGGATAACATTATCACTTAATCAAGGGGAAAAGGTCTATCTCCTTCTTATGATCAGGGATTTAAAATAAACATTTAAAATAGACAACGGATAGGTAGCCCCAGTTACTACATAAAAATTGAGCTTCTATGCTACAGAAGCCATATAGATTAGAGATAAGGTACCATGGCAATGATCCTTTTATACATGCCTCCATTTACATTAGTTAGTTGAAGTGAAATAAGAAAAAACATCAGGGTTGTAAAATCACAACCACAATGTGTTATTTCAAGAAACACTTAGAACTGATTTAAATGATGTACATCTAAGCCATTTTAATTTGCATTGGACTGAAAGTTGGCATGCTTCTCAGTCCAGATGTAATTTATTTAAATTCCTTGTTTTTCAATTTAGAAATATGCATAGACATAAAATTTTGCATGTGTCAAATTTTTTCTATGCATTTTTGACTTAAAATTAACCAAATTATTAAATGAATTGTTCTTAAACTTAACTAAAGATGGCTTTCATTTTTGATGCCAAAAAATGAAAAGTTTGATAATTAGGGGAATGAGGGATATTCTGGCAGTACTTTGTGCCTGGATGAAGGATTCAGGCTCTCAATGGCTTTCCAAAGTGACTTAATAATACAAAGCATATGTGTGTGTGTGTTTTTTTAAAAGATTTTCATAATTATTTGGAGAGACACAGGGAGGTGTCACACACCATAGGATACCAAGAAATCGCCACTGGTAATTTCTGTCCTCAATTTTTCTTACTGAGCTTCTAAAGTGTTTCTATCTCTGCCTTTCTGTACTACTCCCCCCATCATTTTTTCTTCCCTCCAGGTTTCTACCCTATTACATACTCTATTCTCCACTTCTACCTACCCCTGCCTTTTATTATGCAGTGCAACTTGCTGAATATTCTTGGTTTTTTAAGTATGATGAATGTTTCAGTTTTCACCCCCTATTATTTTCATTGGGCCTTTCTTATGAATAATGTCAATTTCTCCACAGAAAGGAGTTCTGGTGAGTAGGATTGTCTTTCTTTTTTGTTTACACAAATATGCATATAGATACTGTGTATTTTTAGAGGTTTAGCCTGGACCATGGTTTCAACACTCAACTCCTTACGGTATCTAGAATTCAAGAAACACAGTGGGCTAAAATGATGGTGCTATGGTCTTTTGCCTTTCAAAATATTGTGCTTGAGTAATAAAATGGCTGAGCAGAACATGACTATGGGCCACATAAGTGATCAGTTTATAACTCTAGGTTTATACAAACCCTAAGTGTTTCCAGCTACAATAATCAATGCTTTGGATTTATTGCTGCTCTGATCAAAAATCTCCAATGGATTTCTATTGCAGAGTGTTCTGTGAAAGTAGAAACTTGATCTGATTATATATATCTGTCTCTCTATATCTATGTCTCTATGTATCTATCTGTATATCTATATCTATATCTATCTATCTATCTATCTATCATCTATCTATCTATCTATCTATCTATCTATCTATCTATCTATCTATCATCATCATCATCTATATCTTGCTGTCTCCTCAGGGCTTAGGACAGTGGATAGGACATAAAAATTTGTTTAATATATGAAAAAACAGGTTAAAATTTTCATCAGTCAGAGTAGACTAGGTTATGCTTCAATAAAAAAATAGCCTTCAAGTCTCAATCGTGTAAAGAACAAATTATTTCTTATTCGTTATGGACATCCATTATGGGTTGGTAAGGGAAGTGAGGGTCTCTGCCCTTTGTAGTCATTCAAGATCAGGCTGATAGCAAAGCTAGTTCCTGTTCTAGAGGTAAAAAGAGATCTGGAGGGTGTCGCTTTAATAGTTAAATGCTCTAGCCTCAAAGCAATACCATCAGTTCTGCTGACACCTCAATGGTCAGCACTTTATGGTCCACCCAACCATAAAGTGATCAGGAGGAGCAATCCTACAGTTGCCAGAGAGAGAAAGGTTCAAACTTCTTTGAAAGGTGAGAGTAGTTTCACTTTCAGTTGGGAGAATGAACTAATTTTTTTAATGTTATTATCTGTTGATGCTTATATGATTAGGGCAAATGATTTTTGGCTGCAATACAATGGACTACAAGGTATTTGATAGAAAAAAAATAGAAAAGTGTTGATTTTTTGTTCTATCATATATATATCTAAAGTCATTTAAACCTGAAATGACAAGTCTTTCTTACAGCCTTTTTGTTTTAATTTTTTTCAGCAATTCCTATCTGAGTGCCTTGAACATAATCCATAGTACGCATTTCCAGTTTATTAAATTGAGTTGGAAGTTAGATAAGTAACTATGTTGAGCCTTAATTGAATTCCTAGAAATAAAGAACATAAAGGTTACAGTTTTTCAAAATGATAGTCTTTATTAGCAAGTATGAAGTTCTTTTTAATTTTGATATATTAGCCTTGCACTGAAAAACAAAACCAAAAACAATCATGGGGCAAAGACTATCTTCCACACTTCTATTTTTCAAATGCCTGAAATGTATTCAATATATGCCTCTGAAATGAGTGAATAATAATTTTTTGAGACTGTGTTAATGTAAAAAAAAATAAGAAATGTAATGGTTATTTTTGAGGGTAGGTTATTTTTTCCATGAATTGTTTTATCCCAGTATTTAAGAGATGGGCTCTTGAGCCAGATCATTGGAGTTCGTAACCTGCACTATCACTTACTAGTTATATTACTTTGAACAAATTTCTTAATCTGCCTGGCTTCCCTCAAGTTCTCCATTCATGAAATGTAGATAATAATACTTACCTGGGGTTAGAAATAGGATTATTAATAGGGTTAATAGAAAGGATTGAGTTATACCTTACAAGTAACATACTATAGAGTTGTGCTAGTACATGATGGTTTAATGAACATTAACTGCTGCTGCTACAATTATTATTATTTTATGTATTGATCATAGTCCATGTAAATACTCTATGTATATTCATCAATACAACAATAATGTACCACAGAAATGAAATGCATAATACCAACCAGAACTTGGCGTTTCTGACTTATTTTTAACTATAAGATTAGTATTTACTGTTATCTTGAAACTTGTTTATTGGTAAGGTTTAATAAACAGTTGTTATGTTACAAAGAGCTATTATGTGTGCATTGTGCAATGTGAAAGACCAGTGGGAAAGATTGATGAGTCTGAAGGGTCCTCGCTCCCTCACTCTGTATAACATGAGAAAAGAGAATGGCTTCCAAAGACGTATTGCAGCATCGAAACTTCCTTCTAATACCTGCAAAAGGCAAGACAGTATCCTGAAACATTACAAAAGGTTTTTGAAGAAGGAAAATTATGAAAACTACCTTGAATTTGAAAATGATATGCAAGAATAGATAGTATAAGCTATAACAGTAAAGATCACATCGATCTTGTTCTCTGCCTTGTCCCATGCATCTAATACATAGTAGGTGCTTTGTAAGTGATTCATGAAATAACTGAATAAATATTTCTGAGAATCACTGCTAGTGCAAACTAAATCTAAAATTGAAAATTAGGTCACTTTACATGCATCACTGACTTTTAGGTACACTCACAGTATGTTTCCGAAGAGGAAAGTGTTCAAATCATAGTACTAGAAACAAAATATTGAACTTCTGAGTGTTTTCTCTCCACATTCTAGCATATTATTTGAGGGAGAGGGAAATTTAAAAAAATGCCTTGAGCATATTTCTTTATCAAAACCCAATCTTCGATGCTGAAAATGACATATTTTTATTTATTAAACATGTTCAAAAACACAAAAGGTTTTTATTAAGCTTATGAATATGAACATTTATACTGCATTCTAGGTGTTCCATATTCCCAGATTTAACTGCTAAAACAATCAACAGACTTAAATTTATATAAATCTAACAATATTTTTGGTTAAATTACTGGTTATAAGAACATTAAGAAGAAATGGCTACTATTTCACTTTCCCATTTACTGTTAGAAGTCTCATACCCATTAACATTATCAATATTTTGCAGAATGCTTTTTTCTTTTGTTTCTCCTTCCCTTTTACTCTTTTGGCAAATGAGTGTTATCGGTAAAGCTTCTAACATAATACCCCAGGCAATATAGTGTTACAGAATCAGTGGGCAGGTATTACAATTCACTGTAGCTGTAATAGAGGGTAATGTCACTTTAAGACATGTGATACTTTACAGAGGAGGGATGTATTGAAACAGACTACTGCTACTTACAGCACTGTATAGCAGCCCCGCTCTGCATTTTGCTGCCTTACTCTGCCCCGAATGCACTGGAATGGGGACGGTTCATCATTAACTATAAACTGATTCTCATCAGGAAACTGCACATTATCTCACCATCACTTCAAAGGTCTCGTCAGGCAGAGGTGACGCCAGGAGATGATTTAAAGGTGAAAATGACAAGGTTTCCACCCCTCAAACCTTGGCTCCTTTTCTGACAATACAGTCTGAATGAACCCAATGTCTCCTTTATTGTGGAAATAGCATCAGAAGAGAAAAACATATATTTTTAAATCTTGATAAAGAAGATTATTGGGAAGCTCTTTTTAAAAAAAATCTTGAACTGTGGCACAGATGGATTTTAGAAAGTGTTAGAGCTTTCCAATGAACGCTAATAGAGTACTCTGCTCTTGGCTGGATTTTTCAGGTAAGAAGCCTCTTTTAAGGATTTAAGATTCAGAAAGCAGATTTGTAACCTATTCAATCATCTCTAGAGAACTATGTAAGGTTGGATGCATTATTTGGGGGGAAACACTATTAACATAGAATCTACCTCTTGGTAAGAGAGTGAGCAATGAGAGTGATATGCAGGAACCTTGCATATCACTTACTTGGAAGTAATGCTGAGAATTAAAGAAAGTAAATGAAAAAAAATAAGAGGAAAATACTGCAAAGGTCAAGTTGCAGTAATCTTTTTGAGTGTTAAAACAAATGTGGGTGAAGAAATGAACAACAGAAACCAGGTACTAAAAAACTGTTAAGTTTTGATTGTGGTAGGTTTTTTCAAGTTCAGAGAAAGCCCTCCTGCATTGTAACTGAAATTTACAAGCAGTCTATGCATGCAACAGTCACCTCTGTTTTGTTATTCTATAATTTTCAGGGTATTTTGAAAAGTCTCCAAAATGCATTAATTTCTAGATTCACAGGAGGGGCATTGCTACTTATCCCTGCTGAAGAGAATGAATCTATGTTACCCTGATAGTTCAGAAGACAATGAGGCTAAATTTGTTGTATAAAAAAGTAAACAGTGGGCAGTGAAACTAACAATATAGTGAATGGCCCATCTGAATCACAGACTGGGGCATAAAAGGCACCATGCTGTTGAAAATAATATTTTCCTACTTTGCACTTAATTATGGTTGTCACCGTTTGTCTATCACTGTCCTAAAACCCTTTTTAAAGATTACATCGCTTTCCTAAAACCAATAAATTATCTTGTATTATGTCTATACACACACACACACACACACGTGCACATACTAATATATATGTATATATATATATATATGTGTGTGTGTATATATACATATATTTGTGTATATATATATACATATATATCTATATTTCTTTGAACATCACATTTTTTGAAAGAGTACCTATTTCTATGACTAAAGAAGTCACACTGGGAAATCACTAGGAGGTTTTAAATGTGTGCTTGAAATATTTGAAGTGTATATCACGTGGAAAATTCTTTAAAAAAGAAACAATCTTGGTTCCAAAGCTCTCTCTATCCCAGAGAAGCATATACTTAACTGGATTGTGTAGAAAATGCTTCCATATCACTAGCTGAGTAAGGATGATGTTTCAAGTTTGATTAATTTGGCAATATGAAATGAAGCATAAGGTGTTGTTTGAAAAATTAGATAATATGTAGTGCAGCTGAGCTTTGCAGCTCTAAGATCGTTATAGGCACAGATAAGACTTTCAAAGTTTCAGCACCTGTGAAAAGGTGTATGCTCATCCATAAATACATACACCACCTGTACATGCATATTCATCAACACTATACAACAAATGCCACAATGGGATCTTGGGAGGCAAAGCAATATTGTAAATTATGGCTCACACCACGACAAAAACATAGATATTGCATCTGAAACTCATTTTGGCTGAAACAATTCTTTCTGATTTAAGTCCAGCCAAAAACACTGGTTCTATCAGGAGATTACAACATGCCTCTGAGAAATGATTACTTAGTTTAGAAGATAGCATAGAGATTAAAAATTCATGACTGTAGAATTAAAAAAAAAAATCCACTCTTTCCTTTCAGGCTTATGTCAGACTCTCAATGAAGTTAAAATGAACAGGAGTATGCAGCTTTTCAATGCCTGGAATAACTAAAACTTAAAAGATCATTGTGAAAAACAGGATGTTTAGTTAGAATACAATGTTTCAAACTGCCTCACTGATAGTCAAACTTCAATTTATTTTTGTGTTTTGCCAATCCTCAGAGTCTGATTTTTCAGAATTTCAAAAAATGAATTCATGATCTCCTGGAGAGTGCTTTACTTCAATCCCACTTCATGGCATGACCTCTATTGGGTCATTTTTTTTTTCAAGTAGAAAAGGAACATGACGTGTGAGACACCCCCTTCTCTCATCAGTAGAACTGACTGAGCTGGGGGCTTGAAGCTGGAGCTAATTCTTACTGTCTAATGTTTTCTTTAGAGAATGGCAATGGTCTCTGCGATGTCCTGGGTCCTGTATTTGTGGATAAGTGCTTGTGCAATGCTGCTCTGCCATGGATCTCTTCAGCACACTTTTCAGCAACACCACCTGCACAGACCAGGTAAGCCGGTCCTTGGCTCCACTACAGCCTCGGGTCTCACCGCTGACTCCTTAAGAGATGATTGAAGGCAAGTGACAAAAAGTGCTATAGTGTGGGCAGCTTGCCTTTGAATTCCAAGACATATTGTTGGCTGGATACTTTGGGGAAAGGGAGGTTACTAAAATGACTTGCAGGTATTTCTATTAACTTCTCAGAAAAAAGGATTTTTCTCTAAGAACCCCCTCCCTATTCCACATCTATAAAGTAGAAATGGGATAATTTTCAAGACTTGAGGAATTTTTAAGGAAGTCAAATATAATCTTTGTTACTGATAAAATAACCTGTGTAAATTCCTGGGACGCATTTTTTATCTAGTAGTGATACTATAATCTCTGTGTGTATGTGGCTAAGGACTTTGTGAGAATGTTAGTGCCAAAAGTGACTTTGGAAGTAGTTTGTCAATGAAAAAGAAATTAAAAAGTAACTTACTATTTCTTGTCTGGTTTAATTTGTCTTCTTTCCTTTCTCCCTTTCTTCACTTTCTGTTCTGGTATGCTCCACGACTTTCTCTCTCTCTCTCTCTCTCTCTCTCTCTCTCTCTCTCTCTCTCTCTCCCTCTCCCTCTCCCTCCCTCCCTCCCTCCCTCTCTCTCTCTCTCCCCCTCCCTCTCAACACTTTTAGGCAAAATTTCCTTTTAGCCTGACTTTTTATTTTTTTCTATATTGAATTTTGAGTTCCGAACGTATTTCGCTTTCTTGGTCTTTCTGTTCAAAGTATATCTTCTACCCCTTCAATGGTCTCACTCCTCAATCTGAAATTTTCTCTCCTTCTTTGCTTTTCCAGCGTTCTTATTACTGTCCCCCAGCTCGACTGTCCTTACCCGCCCAGATGCTCGAAAGATTTCCTTCCATTTTCTATTTAGCTTCAGCCTTTGCATCCATTAACTCCACCCTCCACCTTCCACCTTCACCACGTCTGGGCTCTGGAGACCAGTTGCACGCCCAGGCTCCTGCTTCTCAGTTCTCAAATGCTCCTACTCCTCCACCCTCCTCCCCAAATCCCTTTCTGGCCTCCTCCCATCCTCCCGGCTTCCTCCAGCTGAGCGGTCCAGCGTCCACGCCTTTGCCTTTCCTCCGCTCTGCAGCGGGCCTGGGCAAGGATCCTGGGCTCCTCCGCACAGTCCTCTAGCAACACTTCGCGGGGCGCTGCTTGCAGACTCCCTGGGCTCCGCTTCCAGGCTGGGGTAGGATGGAAAAAGCGCGGATGCAGTCCGGGGTCCTTCCGCGCGCTCGTGCTAGGCTGTAGCTGAGCGCGCCGGCCAGTTCTTTGCCTGAGCCCAGGTCTCTCGGGTAGAAGAGTTGAGGGCGGCCTGAGCTCCGGGCTGAGGCCGGGAACTGCCTCTCGGCCCAGCCACCCTACTTCCCCACGCCCTGGGGAGGGAGGCGAGGGGGCGCTGGTGTCCCTGGAGGTGGACATGGAAAGCGCTCTGCGGCTGCTGAGCTCGTTTTTGTGCCGAGTGTGTCCTGAGCCTTAAGTAGACTCCGCCAGACTCGGAGGCTTCAGTGCTCAGGTGAAGGATAAACGAACGTGGGTTTCGGAAACTCCATGTTACCTTCAATCAGTTAATCACCAATTTGTCCTGGCAAAAAAAAAGTCTTTGATTTGTTACACAGCCACACAAAATACGTGGGAAATCTGCATTAAGTTTAATACCTAAAAATAAGAGTGCATAACAAAAACAACTATTGTTAGTATTTTACTCTCTCAAGGTTAATGCCTTTTGTTTGGCTTGATCCTTATACAGGTAGATGTAATCTCTCTCCTGCCCCCACACCTTTTACCCCGAAACTAAAGTTCTGAGGGACTGGGTGACTTGTCTGAGACCACACAGCTAATAAATAGCTGTTATTAAAGGTCAGGTTGGTCTGATTGCACCTTCAGAGCCTGTTTCCCAAGGAGGAAACCCAGTTATGTCTCTGAATGCTCAGAATAGTTTTGTCAAGTAGCCTCTTTGAGGAAGTGTAAGCCCTTTGACATAATTTGTGAAAACTTTCAAGTTATGTAGATAGGTGGAATCATTTGAACTATATATAAACTCATTCTGAAAAGCGGCCATGGAAGAACTGGTGAGAAGTATGTGGTGATGGCAGAGCTCAGGACTGGCCGTCATCTCTGTCACTTAACGTGAATGACATGACCTCGGGCAAGTCACTTCTCTGAGCCCAGTTTCCCATTTAGGGTTGTGGTGGAGTGTAATGAAATAATCTTCTGGAAAGTGCTTTGTTAACTAAAGTTCTTCATAAACATCAGGAATTGCTGGCATCATCCCCACTTAATAGACAAAAAGCATGCATGTTAGAGATGTTGAAGGAGTGAAATGGTGCTTGCTATTCACACAGCTAATGGTCCAACCACATAGTCAGGACAAAAACCTTGCTTTTACTCTTGAGGTTGCTTTTTAACTATGTGGTACCTGGCTAGAATATACCACCAAATTCTATGTATCTTATATTACTCTCTATGAGTAATATAGTCATGAAAAACTTTAGTTCGCAATGAGCTTTCACATAGACTGCCTCTATTAACCAGTTAATATATGAGACTTTTTGGGTGAGAGGTTATGACTATGCTACTTGTAATAAGTAAAATCATGTCTTTATGGGGTTTATCAAAATATTATAACTTCAAACTGAGAAACACATCATTAGGTTCTGAGGAAGTTAAACTCAGTATTTGTTTTCTCCATTGTCAACCATTAGAAATTACTTATTATCACCAGTGCATGGAAAATCTGTATGTAAAATACCTCAAGAAACTGCAGCTAAGAAACCATTTTTAACTCCAAGTGCTTATACATCTGAAACTTAGTTTAGTTTTGTTGATGAAATAAAGAAACTATAAGTATTTCTTTCTAGATATGGAAAAATTAAAATGTCATTAAACTCAAAGTCCAATGTATGTAATATGGTTATTCAACTTTCTCGGGTTTTCGAGAGTAGCTGTAAAGATTAAAGCAATAGATCTTGGATATAGCAATATTCTAAATTATTTCAGTCAGAAATACAATCTTCTTTAATAGTCTTCTGTTTTGATTTTAAGAGTGAATATATGCTTTTTGTGATGAGATCTGGGATGTTTCTTTTTGTGAGTCTTAAATCTTCAGGGACACTAATGAAATGTGTATGAAAACAAGAGGGAAATCAGAGCCAGTTATCTGTGACAATCCACTCCTAAATGAGCAAATAAATAAATAAATAGCTGGATAAATGAGCAAAAAGAAGAAACATAATCTCATTTTCTCAAATCAGTTAAAACAAGTGACATGATGAGAAAAAATGAGACACTGGCAGACCCTGAGCCTTGCCACATTTGCCTAACCTTGAAAAATCGCCTCTTTCATAAAGCAGGAGCAGGCGGACACCATGTGCATACCAAGTATCTGGGAAATGTGAAAAATGACAAATCTTTCACTCAGAGCCCTGAATGGAGGGAGAGTGAAGGCTTTACAGCTGCCTCCTCACCTGCTTAGGAACAGCTAGCCCCCTCTCGCCAGCCTCTTACAGGCAGCTTCACCATCCCCACAGTAAGATTGATGGTGCTCTGATCCCAAGCAGCCAATTTCAGTCTCTCCAGAAATAATCTACTACACTGACAGATGAGTGGAATTTGACATGATGTTCCCCCCTCGTTCAGATTGTGTGGCAACTGGATGGCACCAGCCATCCCAGGTCCTTTAGAGGAAATGGTTAGAGATTTGGGCCAATTTCTGCTGTCAAAACTTGAAATCAGGACAATGTTTTTTGTGAAACCATGAATTTGTGATCTGTCTTCTCAATGCAGTGTGTGTTGTACACAAACGGAATGAGAATATGTTAACTAGAAAACTGACTGATTTTAAAGTATTCCCTTGCAGTCCCTAAGTACTTCCTATTTTTTATATTTACAGTATTAGGAATGCACCATTTATTCTGTTAAGGAATAGTTAAGGAAGATTAAAAATCAATTCAATGAAAGTGAATTTTAAAATTACACAAATGAGTATAGTGTGCTATAGATTAACAGATTTTTAATTTTAATTAATATTTGGCTAAATCTAGTTTTTATTTTGGGAACAATGTAGGAAATTACTATAACTATTTGAAGAACACTCATGCCTTTTAAAAATATATACACTATAGCTCTAAGGACAGCGTTTAATTAAAAAAAGGCAGATTACAGAATGAAAACTCAAAAGTGCCATTCCATTTTTTCAGTAATTAAAATAGACAGCTTCAATTCTATACAATCACCAGTTGTTGTGTAACAGATGAAAAGGGATGAATGGTTTGCTTAATGTAACTTTCTAATTTAGGATTGGATTTTTTTCCCTTATGGATACATAAATTACAACAACAATTTTAATGATTACTTAATTTCAAGTGTGGGGGTGTATGTGTGAGGGGTTGTCCTTGAAACTTAATAAAATATGAATCATTTCAAAATACTTTAGTGGGAAAGTTCCTTGAAATTATCTAGTAATTTAAAATTATATAGATAAATTACATGAGACAAAAAGTTATAAGTGCCTAATGAATCATTTATTCTGGTGTCACTGCTATTTTATTGACAAAGTTTTATGGAAATTGTATATAAAAAGATTACTCTGAATAGAATAGTCTATTACATTTATACTTGGCCTGATTTAAAGCTTTATTAAGCAAAATATAGAGGTACTCATTTATGACTTAATTATTAGTACTGAAGATCACCATCCATTTTTAAGTGTTTTTTAAATTAAAATATAAAAAAGCATTGTTGTATGCTTTGTATTAATTTTTACCTTATTGTTCAATATTACTTTTTTGAAAGCTGCTGAAGGCATGTACATTAGAATGCCAAGGTACATTACAATAAAAAATTGTCTTATAAAATAATGAGACAAATAGTGGTTGTGTAATGAATGGCTTTATAAGAATGTATACTAGCACTAGGTTTCTAAGTGTAAAGATTAAGGAATAAAGTTGTTATTTGTAACCTGAGGCTAGTGATAATTCACTGATCATCTGAATGATGATATTAACCTCATTTCAGAGTAAGAGTGCAGGTATGAATCTTTGATAAGACCCCCAAATATTAGAACCAGTGGAGATGCAAATAAATATTTTCTGTGGATCCCATGATCTTTAAGAGAATTATTACAATGTTTTATAAATATTCTTACTATGTAAACCCAACCCTATGACCTCAATTTGTAATTAAGGCAAATAGATACTATATATCACAATATAAACATTTAGTAGTTTTGCAAATAAACATTAGTTTTCACTTGTTAATTTCTTAAAGTTCATTTAAGATGACAACTTGAATTCTTTTAATAATTCTCCCAATTTAAAACTCTTTAAAAATTTCAGAGTTTTAGTGTATAAAATAGTACACCATTTTTTGAAAACAATTTGTCAGTGTCTCCCAAAATGTAAAACATGAAAATCCTAACACAATTTCATTTCTAGACACTTATCCTAAGAAAGTGATTGAACAAGTGTGAAAAGATGTATGGTAAAGTTTAGTCAATGTAACAATGATTTTAATAGCAAAAAATTAGAGAGGACTTTAATCTCTATCAAAAGAGGATTGGAAAATAAATCATGGTACATCCACACAGTGGTATTCAATGTAACTATTGCAAGGATGAAATATGTTTATAAATACTTGTGTGCAAAAATGCCCACAATATACTGTGGAGTGAAGATAACAAGGAACAGAATACTGAGCTTCAAAATAATTTTGTAGCTAAAAAATATTTGTGCATGCATAAAAATGTCAGAAATGATATAGACATTCCTTATACAGTGTTAGTTCAATGTAGTAGAAGGACTGAAATGATTTAGATGTTTTTTTCTCTAATTCTGTATTTTTTGGATTCATTTTTAGTATAAGTATATGCTGCTTTTTAACAAAAAGCCTACAATATTATCTACAGAGAATTTTATGGCAAAATTAGAAACATACCAAACAATGTTTCCAGTTTAAGGAATGAGAAGGAAGTATAGGTAGGAAAATATCATGAATCACTTTTCTAAGAGCCTTCAATATTCAATATTCAATATTTAATATTCAATAAAATGTCTAGACTAGCATTTCCCAGTTCACAAAACACTGTCCCCTCCAAGATTCTCCTTGGAAAAAAAGTGTGATGGTAACAGTTACTGCCTGGTATGTTCTCATGTGGTGTGCAGTGCACATTAAGTGTACGAAAGTTCTGGAAAGATTCACAGAAACTTGATTGTTTTTAAGTTAAATTTTGAAACACTTTTTTTAATTTGGTCAACATTAACAGTGTCTATTCAAATCACGTGCATTGAGAAATGTGGGCCAAGATAATTCTGGAATCCTGTGCTAGTCAACTTTTTATCACTCATTTCTAATGAAGAACTTGATATATAATAGGCTCTCAAAAAATTTTGTGTAAAATTATTAAGGAAGGAAAGAATGACTGTTATGGTGGCATTTTAAACTCTCATTTATTTGTTATTACTTCTATGTGAGTGTTTGTGTGTATATGGATGGATGCAAATGTATCTTTGAGTGTTTATAATTAGGAGATACCTCAAATGGAGAGAAATATAAACATTTAATTATCAGTATAACATACTCATTTATGTATGTATCTGCAATGCTTTTTTTATTGATATTTGACATTTTTCAATATATGACAGCTGTTCTATTAATCAAAATAATCCTAAGAATATACTTACAAATGTAGTAAACAATTATATACCTAAGATTTTCAGTCACAGCATGGATTTTTTTTCTAGAGATTTAGAAAGTATTATAGGCATGGTCTTGAGGGACAGAAAAGAAAATTCACTCAGTGAATATGTAAAGGCCTTTGCTTTCAAATTTTTTGCTATCAAGAGAAAAATTTACTTCATCTTTGTAACAGTGAGAAAATAACACCAGACAGGCAATTTTTCCTTTCTTTGAGGTAAAGAGAAGATGAATCATTTTGTTAATACTTTGTATAAACTAATTGAATTCTCCAAAAATGATGTCCTCAAAGCACTTAGAGACCCTCTTGGCCCACTCTTCTCCTTCTTCTTCTTTATATAATAAAAAAAGTTCAGAGAAAAAAAAGATAAATGATATGATCATAGTGATTTTTCTCTCAGAAGATAGATATGCTAAGGCATCTGCCTATTCATTAAGCAGATTCTTCGTTCAGGGAAGGAGTCAAACCAATCATCACCCTGAGTGCAGAAGACAGGAAGACCTACATCCACAGCCAATGTCCATTGTTCTGCTGAAGTAATTACTTGCATTACCCTTTACTACACCATTATTAGACCTTCTCTTCTAGGCATAACTCCATTTTACCTAAGAATAAAATCCAAGTTAGTTGAGTCTGTATACATATAAAGAATTTTTCTGATTTCTCATTTGTGTGGTTGAAGAATGGACTGATTGAGTTATATGCTTTAAAATGAAGACAAAATGCCAGCTCCCAGATTTAGATAAGCTACCACACAGTGAGGGACAAAGAACTTCAATGCTCTTGAAATTGACAGTATAACTTGGATTAAGGTCAGCAGACCAGCAGGTCATATGTCTCACTGAAAAAAATATCATGTAAATATTCAATAAATATTTTCTAATCAACTAGCAAGAATCTTATATTCTTCAAAAATGACTATAGTGACAGGAAAGCAGCACATTAAGCCTTTTTATATCTATTGGTAATGAGGAAAGAACACCAGAGTAGGAGGACTCTGAAGCTTTCAGGATCTTAAGGTGTCAGTTGCAAGGTTCAAGATGAGTGAGTTGGAAGGAATCAGTGATTTTCATATTCCATAAACAATAAGGTATTTCTGCCAAATAATGAAACTATAAGCTGCCCAAGAAACAGATTCATGGATTTTATCCATTTGATAGAGCAAGTTTCAGTACAAAATCACCTTTGTATATTTAAAAAAGCTTTCTACTAAAATCATTTGAAAACTTTCTG
The DNA here is from genome assembly GCA_004027375.1 of Macroglossus sobrinus. NCBI lineage: Eukaryota > Metazoa > Chordata > Mammalia > Chiroptera > Pteropodidae > Macroglossus > Macroglossus sobrinus. The sequence continues at coordinate 31,370 of PVKZ01002085.1, forward strand.
GATAATTTCATAGATAGACAAAGCAAATACCTTCATAGATCAGGCAGTTAACAAACTGATTAGACCAGTGAAGGACCAGACATTACAAATGCCGAAAACCATGGCAACTAAAGAACGTATGCACATCTGCAGGTCACAGCACATCCTTAGATACACCTGAGGTGAGCTCATTGTGACTAAAGCATCCAATATTTTAAGGCAAGCCAGAATTTTAAGGCAAGCCAGAAACCTAGAATTTTATCTGTAATTTCCTTATCTTTTAAATGTCAAGTGGGCCAAACAAAACAACTCAGGGCTGTATCCCAGCTGCTGACAGTCTGTGTGTGACCTCAGACAAGATTAATTCTAGCTTCAACATATTATGATTCCTAATGAATTTATCAAATTTTTTCATGTAAGCAAGGTGCAGATAGGTGACAGCAGTTGGGGCCAAAAGGGAGAGTTCTATGCATATCAGTCTTGGTCTGCTTTAAAATTATGTCCGTGGTTTAGTCCTAGCCTGAGTTATACCCAACATGCTAAAATGCTGTGTCTCTGAGCATTTTATATGATGCTAAATGATATCACTGGAGGTCTGATAAACTGTGAACATTTATATAATGAAGCCAACGGCCTAAACAGAGGTCTCATGTAAATCTTAGCTAAAAATCAATTAATTTTCCCATAGATAAAGGTTTGGAAGAAATAGTAATCTGCAAATGTAATAAAACAGAGAGAAACATAAGAGAGAAACATAAGAGAGAAACAGCATAGTTATGCCTATGTAAAACCTTTAATTTAATACCTTATTAACATTCTCAATGTCTAAAGTCCACTAGTAGGTTGTAAAATTAACTTGAAATGCAAGGCGTTTTTTTGTTCTTTTGAGCAAATGATTTAAGATTTCATGTGTATTCATTTTACATATAAATACAGGCTACTTATTGGTACACTAAATTATGATTTTACTAAAAATGACATGTAACTAAGGCTAACTGAGTTTCCTTAATTCAGTATTGGACTAAGAAAACTGCTGCCAGCCCTCGGAAGCATTGCAATGTGCCTGCATGGAAATAATTAGAATTCATGCAATTTGGGGAAGGATAATTTGTTATCAGTTTATCACGAGTGTTGTTTGAATTGTTAGTGATTTTTCAGTTGCTGTGGTCCTTGCTTGTAAATTATAAATTAGTGTTGGTTTAGTTTCATTATTATCAATTAAGTTTGCTGTGGGCTGTTTTATTCACCCTAGTCTATAATGAGGCATATTTTGGATTTTAAATTTGCTGGAGATGAACTTTAAGACATTCTTGAATTGTGGTTCAGAAATCATTTATCTACATCCTTATTATAATACATGTATATATAAATCATTCTCATATTTATTTGTATGGTGATGCTTGTATCAATTATATATTGCCTGTGAACCTATGGAACATAAATCTCAAGGTAAGTAACACTTTGGTTTACTTTTCTGTCCATAGGGCATCATTTTATAAAGTATAAACATGTTAATAGATTCATCTTATTTTATAAAAGTAATTAGTGATTCATAAACATAACCTTCCAAGTATTTATTACCTAAGTATTTTTCTACTGGGAAGTGGAAACAGATTGGAATTGGATATTTTACTTCCTCAGTTTGCTGTGGTAAGATGTGAATGCCACCGTTCTATGAAGAAAGTTGTAACTAGAGACCAGCTCTTTATAGATGTCTAAATTTAAAAAATATATGACATAGCAAAATAATAATAAAATTAAGCCATTTTTCTGAAACAAAATGATAAGCTATAAGAGAATGTGCTACTTAGAAGCTTCCGAAGCCTCAGAAGAGGTCTTATTGAGTGCAATTGTCTTCGTAACTTCTTATGTCACTTTATCTGGTGAAAATGCAAGATACCATGTAGTGGACATGTGCTTCAGAAACTAGGTCACTGGGTGAACATTTGTAGGACATTTTTGACAGCTACTCCCAGGACTGTTTAGAAGTAAAAGCAGATTTATAATGTATAGTGCCAATCTCCTGTTCTCCATCTATCACAGGCCTAAGTAATTAATTAACCACAGAGTCTCAATGTGATTTCAGAACCTTTCTCAGCCCTTATCCAGGCACAACCTATTAATTGACTGACACCAGCATGCAAGTTAAGTCTTTGACCATCCCTGATGTGAGTTAATTGACTGACCTTCTCCCAAATGTCTCCTATCCAAAAAATGCATGCCATTAAACACTTTATTAAAAAAAGAAATAAGAAAATGAACCCAATTGCAATTAAATAAAATTTAAATAGCAACACACTTCTAGTAACTGCTACTTAAGGTAATGCAGCTTTAGACGATTGTCAGCTTCTGAGAGTTACAAAATTTTTTCATTACTTCCAGAAATTTTTATTTCCTTTTTTCATTCTTTTCTAACTCTGTGTCCAAGATACAAAGCTGCTTGTGATATGAGTTCTAACCCAACAGGGTACTTTGTGATTATAAAGCATGAAACAATTCACTCTGAGCAGAGAAGATTTGAGAAACCCTCATGAAAGGAGTGATTTTGTATTAGGCTTTGAATATTTGTTAGAGAGTTAGTAGAAAGGATGGAGGGTGGCTTATTCAACCAAAGAGAACAGAACAAGTAAAGACTTAGAGACAGGTAAGGGAAATAAAGTGGAGTGGTGGCAGACCTGGATGGCTGTGGGCCCTAAACTAGTTAGAGAAACTTTGTATTATTCCAGTTAAAGAATAAGCATGACTTTTTTTTCTTTGTTTCTGTTTTGTAATCAAATATACACTGATGACCACAGATGGAGAGCTAGGGAAGCTGGAAGGAAAGAGCTCTCGCATCTACAATTGGAGTTTCTGTAGAAAGCAAGTCGGTTAATTAACAAATATGCAGCAGTAGAACTCTGACTAGTCTTATGAGTCTCCTGAGGACTTTCTCACCTTTGAATTATTGTTACCCTTGTGTAATAAAAGATAAAACAAGTCTCTACTTTTGATTTTAAAAGTTTGTACTTTATATTTGAAGACTTCTGCATCTCTCTAAATCGAACAGCCCTGATATGGGCTCTTTCTTAAGATATGGCATTCAATCTATACCACAACTCTACATGGTTAATACTGTTACACTGCAAAGGGCGGATAATAATGATGAAACTGAGATAAAAGCTTAGATTGTGCCCTCTCAGTGAGGAGCATTTTCCATCAAAACCAAGTATTACTAGCTAGTCTTGGCCAATTGAACTTTCAAAGCACAATGTTGAGGGGCATTGTTCTACATTCTCAGGTAACTGTGTCTTGGGCTTTTCTTTCACCCATAGCAGGCAATAATTATGAGTGTTGTGGCTGACTAAAGCTCTAGTCTTAATTTTGTTATGCCAACAGACCTGGCTGAAAGCATGCTTTCTTTACTTATTGGATTAGCAGCACCTCATTTTTCTAAGTATTTTTTTTATAAGCTATTATCTCCCAACAAATTTTAGACTTTGGAGACTTTGTGCTCCAGGCAGGGAAGCAGTATAGGAGAAATCCACATTTATTAGACTCAGTGTTAGTGTAGATTTTTCTGTTTTACCTAAAATGAAATTGTAAATTATTCACACTGAAGAAAATTCTCTGTAACTTCAATTTAACTTTCTGATACAATTTTTTGGCATTTCTCATGTTGAGACTTTATAAATTATCTAGAATATTGTAAAATGGGCTGACCTTTCTGGTAAGTGGTTTGATCATTTGTAGCAGTGTCTTTTTGCAAAAATATGAAATTTGCTGTCTTTCAAAGAAAACTTGCTAGATCCATAGTCCAATAACATGTGAGGTAGAAATTGCTTACATAATCAGACCTGAGGTCTCCCTTTCAAATTCTTCTCATCGTCAAAATAAATCTCTTACTTTCTTCCAAAATATCCACATGGCTAATGATGGCAAATTCCTGACGCACAGCTTACTCTCCTATGATTATGCCATTGAAGATATTGCTAATCAATTATGGCACTCTTTGTATTTGAATCCAGATTTAACTTTTGAATCCTTCCAAGCAGTGCTTCAATGATTGAGTTGTTAAAGGAGATAGGAATAATTTCAAAAACAGTAACAACAGCTATCCTTGGAACCATTATTATTTAGCACCTACTATGTTACATACTGTACAAACTGCCTTACATGGACTTACTATTTAATTTTGAGATGAAATATATTATCCATTCTTGATCTATTTCTCCCCCAAGATGGACTATGTTATTCATTTAAAAATAATTAGGTGATTTAATTGATTAAGCAAGTTAATACACATAAAGTACTTATAATGATTCCTGGAAGAGGTTAAGTACACATGATGTGTGTACATCTTTGGAAATTAGGTAAAGAGTTGACTTGCTTGCAGACTTTTTACCTGACCTTACCCTCTTTGTCACCAGTGACTCTTAGCCAAGTAGCTGTAGGATTAGGAGCAGGTTTGTATACTAGGAAAATCAGGAGTCCATTTCTCAGCTCTGTTATCATCACACTATTGGCTCAAAGTATGGTCAGGTCAGTGTCATTCTTTCAGCTTTGCCTGTAAAATAGAGATCCCTGTTTATAAATCTCTACCTTACAGGCTTAAGTAAGAAATAGAAATGATGTCTGTTCAACATCTGCTATACAGTAGGGGTCCAGCACATGGCATCTCATTATTTTGCTATATAAATAAATGTCAAAGAAAAGATGATATAGAAGGACTACCTGGTACTAACATAGCCACCTATAATGTTTTATTATATATATAAAAAAGGAAACACATAGAAATTTTACAATTTAGAATTATTTACCCACTTTATGATTGCATCTAAGTTTTCTGATAATTTTCCGTATATGCAGCACAGATAAGAGATAGAGATTTTTATGGCTAACCTCTACTTTGGAATTCATAATGATTAGCCTTGAGTTCTAAGTCAATGTGAACAGGTCAATACTTACAGTATCCTTTCTTCTAACAATATTGTGTACATAATTACTAAGGAAGGTGCTCTAATTAATAAGTTTGATAGCATCTGTATGATCTCAAACATTAGGGAAGTTTGGTTAGTTAATTTAAACATCTGGCCAATAACATTAACAGAAAACAATCCAAAAGTCAGCATGGGTGCTTTGCTATTCTCAGATGGGTTATAAGTCTATTATAACTCTATTAAAAGAGCTACAAGTCAACTGAAATCTGATACCATTTATCCATACTCCCTCACGTGTTTTTTTTTTTAACTGTGTTGTACTTAAGACAGCTCATCACTTCTTTGTCATAGGACCCAACTACTAAAGGAAGAACCCCAGGTTTATCATGATAAACACATTAGTACCCAAATGTCTATGGGTTTTATTCCAGGGTACCATTTTTGTGCACTCTTATATGTAACCCATATTTTCTACTCTGAATACAAAATCAAGTACTTGTACATTACTGTTGCCTAAGTATCTCAGTGTCTAATATTTTGAACTTTAGCAAAAGAAAAAAGTGCCATTGGTCAGTTCAGTTGTTTATGTTTTAAGTCTCTGGGAAATTTGTGTCAGCATTGAGAGAATAGCTTATACAGTTAGAAGCATGGATTAAAGATATTAAAGACAACAAATTTGCAATTATTGTTTCAGAGTCCATTAAGAACCATACCCAACAGTCAAGAGCTCTCCATTGAAGAGGTCAAAGCCTTGCCAAGTTATTTGATAAAACTGTCTTTTTTTTAAATTGTCCTCATTAACATACTTTAAATACATTGTTAAATATTTCTGGCAAGCAGAGCATTGAAGTGATTTTAAAGTAGTGTAAAGGATTTATTAATTATAATCTTTTCATGAGTCTGTTTATATTCAATTGTGGCATTAATAGGTTGCCAAAACAAACTAGAGTTAATTGTATTTAATTAAATTGTTGCGAATGTTGCAAACAAGTAAGGGTAGTTTATTGTTATTATAAGCAGAAAATTCTATTGATATACTTGTTTGTATGAATAAGATTTGTTGTAATGTTTTTTTTTTTCTATTGGATATAGTATTATTCATCAACAGAAAGCAATATAAAATGATAATTCAAGAAGCTGTCATTGTAATAGAACATTTGGAGGTGGAAGCTTGAGTTAGTACTTGTAATCATTTATCCAGGGTTAGATAAACAAAGCAGGGTCCCTGTCTTTTTACTATGTCCCCCAAGGAGCTCCAAGACCAAGACCAACTGTCTAATCCCCTTTCCTTCCTTGGAGAGTTTTTTGTTGTTGTTGTTTAGTGTAGTTTTGTTTGGTTTGGTTTGGTTTTGGTGAGGAGAAGGGTGAAATATCTGGGTCAAGGCTTCCATAAAAAATATTTCAAATACTACCTAAAGAAGTAGAAAGGGCTATATCGAGAGTTAGGCTTGGAGTTTGGGCAGTGAAGAATTCTAGGTAACATTAACAGAATAATGAAGGTTTGGAGGCAGAAAAGAAGATACATTAGAAAATATAAAGAGGATCAGAAGATCAGGAAAGAAACACACCTTTGTCATGGATTAATGAATGTACATAAATGCTCTGTGGATAGCAGGAGACAAAAAGTGGAAGCTGACATTGAAAGAAAAAAACTAATTTAGCACTACTCCTTGGTTGTGTCTAATATTTATGTGTATATATATATATATATATTTTTTTTAATATGGATTTTTATTTGGTACTTACTATGTTCCTGTCACTGTGTTAACAATTCTATATTATTTCATTAATCCTTATACTTACTACCATAAGGCAGCTACTTTTGTTCTTTTCATTCTACTCATGAAAGAAATAAGGTTCAGAGAGTTTAAATAACTTACCCATAGTATGCAGCTAAAAGAGGTGAAGTCAGGATTTGAACTGATATAATTTGGTTCCAGATTCCATGCTCTTACTGACTGTAATATTGAAATTTTTTGCCGCTGCCAGCATCATTAGTTTTAGTTGCGATGAATAGTATTAAGATGGAAATAAATGTATTTCAAAATAAGTTAGGTAATGCTGTGGTAACCAATCAGCTTCAGAGCTGAATGGCTCAAGGCAATAAAAGTTATTTCTTGCTCATGCTACTGTCCTTCGAGTTTGACTGGAATCTGTGATCCATGTTATTTTCAATCCAGAATTAGGATCATCATTTATTTGAAATAGTACTGTTCGTCATGCTAGAAAAAAGAGTTTGAAGGTATAGGGGAGGAAAAAACAATTTCCTCCTACCTTTGCAAGTTCTTCTGCCTGGACTAATAATTACACTAACATGAGACAGAATAATAGGACAAAATGACCAAATTTATTACATAGGTAAATATAGGGGTTCCTAGGAATATGGGACCCAATGACAGATCAGGCTGTTAAGGCTTTTATGCCATTTTGAGCTAAGGGAAATGGGAGATCATCATTTGGGATTTCAAAGGGCAGAAAGTCAATTTACATGGAGATGGAAAAGCAAATTTTTGATAACTAAATGTTTGCTTGGCCATTTTTAACAATAGGACACAGATGTCTTTGATCAGACAGGACTTGCTAGGTTCCTCCCTATCACATACTAGTTTGTATTACACTGTATCTATGCTGATATCTCCCTTCTCAGGGAAATAATCTAAATTCTTTTAGGCACTAAGGTGGAAGGACAAAGGTTTTTCATGAATCTATTATTTCATTGAAAATAAACAGCTTAAATAACCAATACCTATAAAAGGCATATTTTGGGCTGGCAAGTTCTGTTCCCCCTCAGTGCCACTTTGAAACTTCAAATAAGAAGTTTCATAGTTTAAAAGTTAAATTAGTGGATTGCTCCGTATTTCATTAAGCCAATTACTCAGTCCTGAGAATAGGTCAGTTCAGTTAATTCATTGTGTTTCATTTCAGGAGGTAATGATGCATGTGGACTCCCCAAATTAGGCCTATATTGTGTTAACAAGTAATCAGGTGTTTACTACGAGGCATATCTTATTATGAAAAGAAAAATTGAAGCTAGTTGTAAACTAGTGTGTGAGTCCTGAGCGATAACTGTAGAGAAGATTTCTATATGTCAAGCTTGAAGCATCTTTTGTAGTTTGAAATGTCTCTGATGTTTTCAGGTGTTCAGGCAAATTTTTTTAGTGGCTTAAAGAGCATCAGGAATGGATTGTCTAAGCATGAGGTATTTTGGCAATTTCTTGGAAGTTTATATAAGGTTTAGCTGCAGTTTGCAGGGTTTTCAGGAAAAGAGCAGTTTCAATTTTCAATGATTTCAATCAAAAGTGAGAAAAAATTGGAAACATTAATTTAGAGAGTTTGAGAAAACTAGGATTCAGGATTCAGCTTAATTTATAGATAAATAACAAAAATCTCAAGGAAGTTAATAGAACTAAATTTAATATCCATAATATTATAGTTTCTATTGAAACATAATTTTTATTTTAAATATCACCGTTTTTGCCAAAGACAAATTAAGACCAATTTATTTGCAAAATAAGTGTAGCTTTAATAAACCTGGCCCAGTATTTGTATAAATACGACAAGAATAACAATTGATCACATGGTTCTTTTAAATCTGCTAACCATCAGACTTTGCCTGCAGTACCTTTAGATTTTGGTGAAGTTCTCTTTTCTCATGGTTCCCTGAATATCTTGAAGTTCCTGAATCTGGAGGGAGTGACCTTCCTTACTTACCTGGTAAGGCTGCTGGAAACCCTAAAAGCAAGATACCTGGCTATTTTTCTAAGGAGATTTTTATTGGCTTTCTTTAGTCAATTTTGATTCCTTAAGGTTGTCTGATCATATCTGAGTCTATGCATATCTCTCTCAAATATGACATTCCAGTCAAACCCTTGGTAATGTAACCAGTTCCCAACTATGTTCTATTATAAAGAGAACATATTCTTATTAAACTTATGCAAATGACTATATTACCATAAAAAATAAGAATACTCACTAAGACTTTCCAAATTCTTGAAGGATCGGGTCTGGAAAAAAGAAAATGTTTCAATTCTGTTTACAAAGATATAATTTACCAAGTTGCTCTAAGTCATAGGTAGCTTACAAGAAAACGTTTACTTAAGTCTGGAAAAAAGATTTAAAAAGTCAGTGATATTTCAAACAAATGTTATAAATATTATAATCATCCTCATCAGTTTGTTCAATTCCAAGAATAATTAATGCTTGTTTATCTTGATCTTTTGTTAGCAGTTTTATGAAACTATCAGTTTTTCTGTTAGAGTTCTGCAGTTCTTTTGTACCTAGTTCAACGAATAGGATTATCCGAAAGTTTATCAGAAATCTGTATTTTACAGTGTCAGAGTCCTCTCTGTGAATCTCTGAGGGTGAAACATTAGCAAAACTATCAGAGTAAACAATGACTCTCTATAAATGACAGACTTAAAGTACCCATAGTTAAAGGCAATGCAGTTGACAAGGAAATGTGCTTATGACAAACAACATTTTAAGACAATAACTAGAATTACAAATGATAACATTATACCAAGACATAAAATTATTTTAGAAATTTTATACAATTTTGAAATATTTATATTAATAATATTACCCATATTATATACCCTAGAAGTTTATCATCATTTATTTGACAATGCTATCCATGAAATTCAACACATCGAATAGGACTAATTAGTTGAATACTTTTTTATAAGGAGAGAGAAAAAAACCTTTTGAGGTATTCTGGGGGCTCTCTGGAATACCTTAAAGTTAGTACCAGGTCAAGAAAAAGACTATTTAAAATTTGAATATTGGGAATTTTGTCAAAAATGTGTCAAAATGTTTACACATTTGATTAAAAAGATCACAGATCATCATGAAACAATATCTAACTATCCATTTAATCAAAGTAACAATAAAAGATTTCAAAGACCAGTACAGAAGATTACATTATTATTAGCAAAACTTTAGCTTTTACTATTGAGAATATTCAGTTTTCTTATGTAAGCAAGGACCTGATTAAGACTATGTAAAACACAGAAAATTAGTTTGATAAAATACAGAATATTTGCTTTCTAGGCAGAAAACTTTTCACAGTACTCATCAGGAGCAGACTAATAGTCTAAGGAAACTTTGTCCTTTTTAAAAAGAGAAGAAAACCATTTTAAATTTTGTGCCAGTTTGCTCTTGATATTTAATGTACTTAAAATCATGCCAGTCTCATTCAGTTTAAACACAAAATTTTCTCAAGATTCTTTTTCACAAACCTTCTACCACATTCCTTGTGCAAGTTCGTCTCTTGCTTTCTTACCCATTCAGAAATAACCAGCTTATTTTAAGACAAACCACTTAAAATTTTTTTTAAAATGTATCTCTACACTTTACACTTTTTTCTCATCTTTATTAAAATATAATAGACAATTAGTTGCCTGCATTTACATTGTCAATTGAATGACTTTTTTTTCAAATATAGTTGGTATATTACACATCAGTCTCAGCTGTAGAACATATTGATCAGAGATTCTTGCAAAGCACTCACCCCACCAAATCTAACACCCTTCCCCCCACATATTCATTCCAACGATGTTAACCATCTTTATATCCCCATGTCTATTCTGCAACCATCCACTTGTACCTCTCAATCCCTTTGCCCTCGTTTCCCCTGCAAACTCCCTTCCTTCTAGTACCCCTCAAAATATTCTCTATATTTGTGAGTGTATTTCTGTTTTTGTTGATTTTGTTGGTTTTGTTCTTTAGATTTCGTGTGTACATGAAATCATGTGATATTTGTCTTTCTCTACTGAATGTTTTCATTCAATGCAATATCCTCTAGGTCCATCAAAACAATATCTTTTTCCATCCCCTTCTCTTTAGTCAATGTGTGTCTTTTAATCTGAAGTGTTCTCTTGTAGGTAGCAGGTAGGGATCTTGGTTTCTTATCCATTCAACTACTCTATCTTTTGGTTGGAGCACTTAATTCTTTCCATTTGTGGTATTTGTTGATAGAAATGCAGTTGTTACCATTCCTTATTCCTGTTTTTGATACATGTTGTTTTTTTTCTTTTTCAAGAATTCCATCCAACATTTCCTATAATACTGGTGTAATGGTGACAAATTCCCTTAGCTTATTTTTGTCTGGGAAACTCTATCTGTCCTTCAACTCTAAATGATAGCTTTGCTGGATAAAGTATTCTTGGTTGTAGATCCTGGGTTTTCATCACATGAAATATTTCATGCCAAGCCCTTCTGTCTTGCATGGTTTCTTTTGAGAAATATGCTGCTAGTCTTATGGGTGCTCTTTTATAGGTAACTATCTGCTTATCTCTTGCTGCTTTTAGGACTCTTTCTTTGTATTTAACCTTAGGCATTTTAATTATGATGTGTATTGGTGTGAGCCTCTTTGGGTTCCTGGATTTGGGGACTCACTGAGCATCCTAGGGTTTTATGTCTATTTCCTTCACCAGGTTAGGTAAGTTTTCCATCATTATTTTTTCAAATAGCTGTTCAACATCTTGTTTTCCCTCAGGAACCCCGATGACATGGACATTTTTACCTTTAATATTGTCCCATAGGTTCCTTAAGTTATTATTATAGTATTGGCTTCTTTTCTCTTGCCATTCTGATTGAGTGTCCTTGTCTTTCCCATACTCTATATAGATTATTTGATCCTCTTCTTATTCACTTTGTTTATTCCTTTGTTTATTTCATTTATTATACTTCTCATCTCAGATAATATGTTCTTCATTTCTGACTGGTTCCCTTTTATAATTTCTATTTCCATTTTTATGTTTTTTATCTCTTTGTTGAAGTTCTCATTGAACTCATCAACCCTTCCCATAAGTTCATTGAGCATCTTTATAACCAGCGTTTTCAACTCTGCATCTGTTAGATTACTTGACTCCATTATTTCTGGATCTCTATTCTGTTCTTTTATATGGTTTCTGCTTCTTTGTCCATTTTGACTGCCTTTCTGTATCTGTTTTTATGTCCTAAGCAAACCTTCTAAGTCTCCCGGTCTTATAAGTAAGACTTTGTGTAGTAGGTGTCCAGTGGCACATTCCTGAGAGAGGTTTAGTTGCAGGCCAAGTTTGGTTCTAGCTTGTGCCCCTCACGGGCCACCTGTTAAGATTCAGCAAGCAACCCACAGATGCTATGCTTATAGTTGCCTCAAAAGGACACACCAGAAACTGAGGTTAGTGTGAGTCCAGGTGCTACTCAGCAAGTTTCACCTGACTAAGCAAGGACACACCTGGATGTGGCTAAGGTGGGTCTGCAAGTTAGAGGAGGTAGAGTTTCAGGGACTCCTCTGGGTAGAGTGACCTCTGTTATCAGTTTGATGACATCTCTGCTACAGTGGCACTGAGTCTAGGCACTGGAAGCGAGAAGAGCTCAGCAGAGAACAATGGATACTGCTAGTATTTCTGCCAGGGAGAGAGCCTCGCCTGCGGCCCTTACTCCAACAACTCAGTGTTGCCCTGTAAGTCCCTGTGCAGCCATACCGGCAGTGGTGCTCAGAGTGAGCAGGTCTGTCACCGTGGAAGTTCGCTCGCAGAAAGGGCCCTTGTAAGAGGCATCTTCAGCTGTCACTGCCTCCATCCCACTTAGCCGTTCCCATATGGGCAGCCCCATGTCCTCGCCCAGAACTACCTTCTGCTGTTGCAGGGTGATTTCTTAGATTTCTCCTTAGTTGTATGGCTTGTTCATCTAGCTCCCAAGAGATTTTTCCTTGCTCTTTGCTCCTTGCTTCTGTTACAACTTTGATTTGGTCATCAGAGGGATGAACAGAGCATCTATCATTGATGCCATTTTTTCCCCTTCCTACTTTATATCTTTTATTACTGAATATATATGTCATTTTTCTTTTATTTTAATTAGAATTCTTAACTCTTAGAAACATTAATTTCTAATAACAACTAATAGTAAGCAATTATGAATCAACATTCTATAGATTGGCAAGTCCACAAATAGATTTCATAACATCTAGAAATAGATTCTTTTACAGACAAATGTATTTCATAGTTTTTAGAAACATGTTCTTCCTCAACAAAAATGCAAAATATTTTTAACAGATGCAAATTCATCTCTTAGTTTCTCTGTAATAAGGAGCCAAATGTAGATAAGCTTATTTAGCAATTAATGTTTCAATATTTTATTTATTTGGAAATGTTAAATATTCAATAAATTCTATTATTTAACTTAATAAAACTAAGATTTCCAGTTACCAAAAGACTTTGGAAATCATGTTTAAGTACATATACTATAACACATAATTATTGCTAAAATGTTTTTACCTAAAATAAGTCTTTTATCTTACTATATCTACTTCGTTTATTAATCCTTAGCAATTATGTTTAGATTACACTTGAACACTCCATGAAACATCAAAGCCAGTGATTGTCCCAAGCTATTTTTCCTGCTGACAAATTTTTTAAGAGTTAATATGAACTTATTTTTGTAAACCCAGATAAAATAAAAGTATTATATTTAAATTTGGTTACTCCAAAGACATACCTGTTTTAATTAACATAGTGCAAGACAGGGTAAATTCCCCTGGGTTGGAGGAGATCAAGCTCTCTGCACGGAGAGAGGGAGAGGGTTTTTGGAAGAGAGTGTAGAAAGAATTCAATGCACACACCAAAGTTAGAGCAAAAAGGAAAGTTTATTAGGAGAGGAACACTCCACAGACAGAGTGTGGTCTCCTCACAGAAGCAGTGAGTAAGAGAGCTTAAAAGAGACTCAGAGGGACAGAGACAACAGATAGAGACAGGACAGTGAGAGAGACAGAGTAAAGAGAGTGAGAGGGATCCCAAGTGTTTGGGGAATTTAGCTTATACATAATTCTTTAGTTCCTGTCAGTTACAGTTAAAAGACTTTGTTTGCCCATTTCCTTTGATATGGACAGACAGTGAGGAAGGCTAAGAGTTTGTAGAGTGAAAAGGTAAGAATACAGTAGCATGAAAGGCCTGCTGGCAGTTCCCAGGCTTTAATCCATAGGTTCCCTATGGTTTTAGCCATAGGGAATGAACAATTTTATTTTGTGTGGAGCAGCCACTTAAAGACTCTGTTTTTCCTGTTTCCCCTTCACAGGTGTGGGAAATGGGTTGTTAGCAATCCCAGCAGAAATCTACCTTTGTTCTGTAGGTTTCCTCATGGCCTGGCTGCAGGGATGATCAGCATATTGTAGTCTCTGAATGTAGCTTGATTTAACACTTAATTCTCTTGCCTCCTCCTTACATTAAAACCAACAAATTTAAATTAGCTTTAATACTAAATATTTTCCCAAAATCACATGAACCTGAAAAGCATTTGTGTTAGTATCTGTTATATATTTAAAGATTTTTATATAAATGTTTTTTAAAGTCAATTAAATATAACTGTTTTGTGAATTAGCATAGGTAGAAAAATACCATATCATACATAAAACATGCAAACATAAACAGAATTATTAATATTTGAAAAGAAGGCACTTAGATTTTTTATTTGCCCCTGACAATTTTTAAGAAGGTGGAGGAGGAGGAGGCTAGATTTAGGCAAATAAGATTTTTCAGCCACTAGTGCTTTAAAAAAGTTTATCATTCCCATTTTTTGTTAGATTGTTTTTTCCTTTGGTTTGCTCAGTCTCAGGCAGTTGTGGGCTGTGTTTACCTGCCTGATTATGCATAGGAAGGCCTGGGGAGTTGCTGAAGAGGCTTTAAAAAATTCCTATCAGACTTTGAAAAATCAGCTTCAAATTTGGCCAAATTTCTTATAGAGTTATTAAATCCTTTAAAAATATCCTGTTAAGTTTCTCATTGTAATCTCTGCCTTCTAGCCTTCTAAGTTTCTCCATACTGAGAAATAAAGAGGACTTGTTTGGGGCCTTTTAATGTTGGGGGCCCAAAAGGGGTCTTTTAGGCCCATTAACTTTTGGCTCAATAACATTTTTTTTAACCATTTCAGTGTCCTTTATATATCTCATTTTTAAAATAACCATCTAATGATTTCCATCCTGTTGGGATGACTCCTATAACTCCCTTCTGTGTCTCCTTTCTGTGTTTCCTCTTTGTTTTACTCCTATTGATATTCATTTTATTCACCTTATTTTTTTTTCTTCTTAAGTACCAGACAATTCTACAATTCTACTTGCAATGTACTTTTTTTTTTTTTACAATATCTGCAAATGTCTGAAGGCCAATAGAAAGCGATCTGAGTGGACTCTGATTTTTGTTCTAATTTGTCATTCCATCTTGTTAAAGGTGTTTTAATGGCTAGTCATTATACTAATATGAGAACTCTCTAAAAAATTTTCAGTTTAGAAGTTTCCCTGGGGTGGCTCCATAGTGTAATGGTTAGTGCGTCTGCTTTGTATGTAGAAGGTCCTGGGTTTGCACCCCAGGTGGAGCCACAGACCATACCCTGGGTGAGGCCTCTTACCCTGCCCTGCCCTCCAGGAGTACTCCAGGCCCCTGGTGTGCACCATGAGCGTTTGGTGGGGAGGGGGAGAGGCCCCACCGTCAGAGATCCAATTCTTAAAAGGGAGATAGGCAACACCAAAGGTCAGGTGTAGGGGTAGGAGTAGAATGGGGGATGGGGAATTGAAGATGGGGAGGGGAGTTCCTTCAATTCAAAAGAACCATCATTTGGCAATTGACAATGAGTAGGATTTTAATAGTCACTCAAGAGGTATCTGCAAGAGACTACAAAGGATGCAGCCCTCACAGACCCAAAACATTTACCCCAAGAGTTAGCCTGAAAATGATAAAGAGCTCTGTTTTTCAACAGCTTTTCCCTTTTTGAACAGAATAAGGTTTTAGATTCCTTAAATTTGGATCCTATTAAACTGCCTGCCTAATGCTTATGCATCTTCCAATTGACAAAGAAAGTAAAATAATGACCATCGCAGGGAGAAAAAGATCAACAAAAACAAGAGTACTCAAAATCGTTACCAGAGTCACATTTTCCCAAGAAACTAATTCTACCAATATTTTCCCCCTGCTAATCTAAATTTAGAAATAGACAAAAAATGTTTAACTCTCCTTTTTCTCCCTGGCAGATAGAGATTAGAGAGAAAAAGGTTAAAAAAAAAAAAAGCTTACCTGTTAACTTGCTAGATTTAGTCAGATACCCAGATTCTCTCAGCTTCAGTCATCTTAAAAAGCAGTTTTCCAGCTGGGAAGTTCTGGATGACTCTTGAAAATTGTTTGAAGAAAGAATAATTTTTTTTCTACTCTTCTAAATTATTCTGGTTGGTCAAATTACATATGAGATAGATTAACAGGAAAAACTAACCTAGTATATTATGTATTTACAAAAGGGATTCCCTGGTAATATTAGACCCAAGAACTGATAGTTAAGTTTATGTGCCATCTTGAGCTAAGAAGTGGAATTCTGGTTTGGGACTTCAAAGGACAGGAAGACAATTCACATGGAGTTATAAAGTAAGTGTTTGGTAGAATATTTGCTGAGACATCTTTAACAATGGGACACCAAGAAGTCTTTGATTAAATGGGCCTTTCTAGGTTCTTCTCTATTACATACCAGTTTATAGTTATCTATGATGGTCTCTTTCTTCTTGGAGGAAGCCTTTCATCTAAATTATTTTAGACAATAAGGGGAAAAGTCAAAGATTTTTCTGAGTCTTTTGTTTCTTGAAAGTAGCTAGCTTAAAATAGTTGATATCTAGAAAAGGCATATTTTGGAGTGGCAGACTCCTCTCCCCCAAAGATGACATTAGAAAATAAGTGCTTCAGCTTGGAGATGATACTTGTCTCTTTTGCTCCATTTCACTGGCCAGGCCTATTCATATGGCTCAGCCCAGTTACAAGGAGCAAGGCAGCACTACGCTACCATGTGTCCAGAGGCAGAGAGTGATGGACATTTGGTCAACAGCATTCATGACAACTATCAATTGGTTAGGAAATAATATTTTCCTTATTACAGTAATATTCTATTCTTACCTATGTAAATTTAGATATTTTAGCTTATTTCAGTATTTAGATAAAGCTCCAAACAGTTGATAAAGAGGATTATCTAATTAGTGAATGCAAAAAAACAAACCACACCAAAACAAGGTAACACCAGGCATCCAAATTTCTTTTTTTCATGTACCTGACTTTTGAATGAATGGTTGTCACAAGGCCCATCTCCACATTTGAGTAAATGTGAAGCAAACCTTTGAGGCTATAGAAGTTCTCTCCCTTTTCTTCCATTGAGTCTCTTTTCCATAAAAAACACTTTAAGGTTCTTGCTTACTTACTGTTCTTTTCTCATTCTATCATCTCATTTGTGTGAATCTAATCTGTGAACTGATTCTCAGTTTTAAGAATTACCACTTGTGAATAAAAAGTCAAAGCATTCAATACTACACCATCTGGGATGCTGCTGTTTGCTTTAGATGAAACTTTTATAGGGCATGTTTGTAAGTAGATAATATTTTTATATTATCCTAGATATTTTTTATTCTTTTTATTTTCATTTTCATAACTGTATCTGCTTCAATTTGGCAGGCAGAGAAATCAGTTATGGGTCAAATGCACCCATTTTTCATGGATTAATTCAAATAAACGCTTTGATGACAGCAGGAGATAAAAGCATGTAAAGATAGATGCTGACTTTGGAAGAAAAAAATTATTAAAGCTAGGGAAACAGTGATAGCAGAGAACATTTCAATTTTAGGTGCTAAATGACTTATTTTCAAACCCTAGGAGTATGGCAAAACTATTTCTCTCCCCTTCCCTTTAATTAAGTGTTCTCATAATCCATAGGACCTCAGCTGAAGAAAGGTTGTTTTAAGAAGAGTTAGTTAGGTTTCCTATGAACTTTTATTTAATGAACAGGGTTTTTTCTTATTAGCTAAAAATTTCTGTGTTGATGGGGGGAAAAAAGCTGCAATTTAGCGTAGTGAGTCTAAAGAAAGAGAAGAAAAAATAAGATTGCCTTCTCCGTCAACACTTCTGTCACAAATGTCAGTAGCAAGTGTTGCTTTCCCACGGATGATTCAGGAAGATAGCTCTCATATATCAGGCTTTGTTTTGTGAAACTTGACTTTACTATCTGATTCCCATCTCTACAGATAGATTAAGGCTGAGGCAAATATTTTGTCAAGACTTAATGGACTCTCTATCACCTCACTACACACACACACACACACACACACACACACACACACACACACACATTGTTACATTGTTAAGATATTTTAAAATCATACTTAGGTAACTTAAGAGTTAGAAATTACCTTAGCAATCTTCTAGACCAAGCTTACATCGGATACTTTATTTGCCTCAAAACATACCGTCAAGTGACAATTCACTGGTTGAACTTCCACAATATTGTTTGGGGAC
This sequence comes from Macroglossus sobrinus, assembly GCA_004027375.1. Classification (NCBI taxonomy): domain Eukaryota; kingdom Metazoa; phylum Chordata; class Mammalia; order Chiroptera; family Pteropodidae; genus Macroglossus; species Macroglossus sobrinus. Next base: position 49,557 of record PVKZ01002085.1, read on the forward strand.
ATGCTGAAATTGAGACTCCTTTCTGTGACCTAGATAAAATTATTTTAATCATAAAACTGATCTGCCTCTGTCATGAAATCTCTTCTATTCATATTGTTCCTCATCTCACTTAATGACAATTATATTTCTATCATTCTTCACATCAAAAACCTTGGTATCACTCTCAACTCCCTTCTTTCTCTCAGATTTCAATTCAATCTGTCAGTAAAACTATTTCCCCTTAACTTCAGAATATATCTCAACTCCAACCACTTTTTCACCACTTCTACTGCTTTTACCCTGGGTCAAGCCACTATTTCTTCTTAGATGGATTATTGCAGAAACCTATGGTGGGTCACCCACCTTTGCTTTTGTCCTCTGCAGTCTTTTCCATGGAGTAGGCAGAATGGTAAGATGAATAAGTCAGATCTTGTCACTCACTGACTTAAAACCCTCAATGGTTTCATAATTCTCTCAGGGTAATAGTCAAAGTCCTTACAATGGCTCCATACAATGTGCCTTTACCCCTACTCTCATTATTTCTGCTATATCTTCTATTACTCTCTTCTTTACTCACTCTCCTATATCCACACTGGTCTCCTTGCTGTCCCTTCAAAGCAAACATACTTCTGCATTAATTGGCTTTTGCTCAGCCTGGAATGTTCTTCCCCAGATATCCACATCCTTTCCCCCTTTAAATCTCTGCTCAGTCCTTACTCTGTGAGGCAGCCTTGGCCTTTTACCTATTTTAAGTTCACCCTCTGCCTAGTACTTCAGATCTTCCTTATCGTACTTTGCTTTTTGAATTGTGTTTGTTGCCTTTTATTGTACTATATCGTTCACTTATTTATTAATTTTTTTGTTTGTTTGTCTCTCCCAAGTAAAATATAAGTCCCACAAAGGCCATATTTTTATCAGTTTTAGTTACTGATGTATCACAGGGCACAAAGAAGGCTTTTAATAAATATATGTTCACTGAATAAATAATTAAAAGGAAAGTTTTAGGACCTCATGATATAGAGACCATTCCCTTTACTCTCCATCAAATGTAATATAATAAGTGTTCACATATCCCCTTACAGCCTTCAGACTTCTGCTGAAATAAATGTTCTTCTTAGCTTCAATTGTCCTGGCCCCCTGAAGTGGCATGACTCTATTGGCAATGGGAGTGAGCAAAGGGTTGGCTTGAAGCCCATAGCTCATGGCCAAACCTTATGGCAATAACCTGTAAAGGTAGAAACTTTTATTATCCTGTTTTTTCAAGTGAAGAACTAGAAGCTCAGAGAGGTCAAGTAATTTGTCCAAGGTCACACAGCTATTAAATGGCAGCTAGGATTTAAATCCCAAAAGTCTGAGTCTACAGCTTATGTACCTAACCACTGTCCTATCCTCTCACTTATGTATCTTGTTTCTAGAAAAAGGTACACAGTTATCTTGGGATATCACTTTTAAGGAAAATGAGCAATATTCTCAAACTCCATGTAAGGTACCTTCCTGAATCTCTTCTAAGACCCAGGAAATTTATTACTTTTATGGCAGCCTGATTCAGTAATGGATAGCTAAAATACTTAAACTTTTCCCCTGATACTTAGCAGAATCCTGCAGAAATTCAGGCAAGGGAAGAATGTCTGGATTATTTTTAATTTTTGTGGCAGATTACAGAACAAGCTTAATTTTTTTTTTTCCATAGAAGAACCATTCAAATGTAAAGACAGTGTGTTTCTCCTACGTCATCGCTTTTCCGGCTTAATTGATTGTCATATGAAGGTGCAGCTGTGTGCTAGTACATACTATCTATCACTTGTGGAACTCCAATTTTTATTTAAACAGCCCAAGGTCACAATAGCTATTTTGGCAACTCTACCACTCTGCCAATTCAGATAGAGTTTACCGTCAGTGAAAACCCCCAGGCCTCTCTCACATATGCCACAGTAAAGTCACATCTCCTCAAGTCTCTATTATCACAGTTGGCTATTTGTACCTAAGTGTGGACATTAATTTTGTCTCTGTTACTTTCTATTTTGCTAGATTCCAAACTTCTTTCATCTGACTGAAAACTTTCAAATTTCCATTATCTCATTGAATATATTAACTAGACTTCCCAGCTTAATGTTGTTTAATGAGTAGAGAAATCTACAAATTAACTATTAAAAAATTAATTCCTAAACATGAGCACAATATATTCCAAGGATGGTAGTAGCATGGCAACATTCCACCATTTGTGTATTTAAGAAGGAAAAATATTATTTGAAAAAAACAGATAAACCCTGATTGTTTAAACTACAGTAGTGTAGTGCAATGGAAATATAAAGGAGCCTATATTTATAGCCTATATTCTATATTAATAGATATATAAATAAATGCAATTTAAAATGTTCTAGTAGCCACATTTTAAAATGTTTTAACAGAAGGTAAAATTAATTTTAGTAAATTTTAGCTAAACCAATCCAAAATATTGTCTTTGTTTCTTGTGGCTGCTGTAACAAGTTACTATTAAACTAGGTTGCTTAAAACAGTAGAATTTATTCTCTCACATTTCCAGAGCCCAGTTCAAAAATCAAGGTGTAGGCAGGGCTCCACTCCCTCTGGAAGCTCTAAGACAGAATTTCTTCTTTTTCTCTCCCACTTTCTCATGGCTGCTGTATTCCTAGACTCATGACCACATCACTTTAATTTCTGCTTCCATAGTCACACTGTCTTTTCCTCTTCTGTCTGTCAAATCCCTCTTGGCCTCATACTTTTCTTTAAAAAAATAAATAATTATTGTAGTATACAATATTACATTACAGATGTATAATATAGTGATTTGACATTTATATACTTTACAGTGTGATTACCACACTAATTCTAGTAATCATCTGTCACCATGCAAATATATCACAATATTCTCCTTCATCTTTTTCACCCATCTTGCCACCCACCTCCACGCAACAATTCCTTTGATCTCTTTGTCTATGAGTCTATTTTTATTTTGTTTTGTTTGTTCACTTGTTTTGTTTTTTAGATTTCACATATAAGTGAAACCATGTGGTATTTGTCTTTCTGCCTAACTTATTTCTTTTAGTATAATACCCTCTAGATTCAACCTCGAAAATGGCAAGATTTTCTTCTTTTTTGTTGCTGAGTAATATCCATGCAATATATGTATATACATACATATATATATGTATATACATATACATACATACATATATGTATGTATATGTATATACATATATATATGTATGTATGTATATATGTATGTATGTATATACATATACATATATATATGTATGTATATATATATGTATATATATATATATATATATATATATATATATATATACACACACACCACATCTTTTCTATCCATTCTTCACCCTTAAAGGACAGTCATCATTGGAATTAGAGCCACCTGGATAACCTTGCCTGTATTTAGATTTTATAAAATGTAAAGTTTAAAAAAATCAATTCACATATTCAAACACAAATATATTTAATTTTTTTGTAAGAAATTAAATATTTTAAAATTTAAGTTAAATTAAAATAAAACTTAAAATTTATTTTCTTGGTCTCACTAGTTATATTTCAAGTACTCAGTAGCCAAATGTGGCTACAGGCTATTGAATTGTATAATGCACTACTAGAGCCTATTTAATTATTAAATATTATTACATTACAGAGTAGCTGGTGTACTCTTTTATATAATGCTGATGTAATTTTAAGTAACATTAAATTTTGTCATTTACAAGTATTTTTGAGCACCTATAATATGTCAGGATCTGGAACTCACACTGGTTTTCTCACCTTGCCGATGCCCCAGTTATCAGAAGTTAGTACAGGGTGATAGATAAGGAAACCAATGGGAAAATACACCTGAAAATGTTTGGCTAAGAAACCAATTTAATCTAAAGAGATCCTGCGCTCAGAATCTCAGCAGAACTTTGTTTTCATCTTTCCATCAGGAATGATCTGAATGCCCTTCTAAGTTCCTCTAATTAACTTCTTTTCAGGACATTAACTTGATGTTTTTTAAGATGAAGAAATAAGAGAATATACTTAAAATGTCAAAAGAATAAATAGAACGAAATAAAATGGATAACTTTATTAATATTGGCAAACAGTAATGTCACATCAGTAAAACAAGTTATAAAAGTAAAAAAATTCATGCTTTTTTTTCCTGATCAGCACACAACTTAATGGAGTTTTAAGCTATCTATCTTTTATATAGTGCATTTTGCTTGAGAGGCTTTTCAAATAAGATCCTGGTTGTTTGCTTCTAATAGCAATACTAGGCTGAAATGTACCCTTCTTAGGAAGAGAAAGGATATCCCCTTTTTAGTGGTTTTAAAAACACCACAACTCAGCCCACATATTACCTTATAAAAGCTTATATTCAATACTAGAAAGAATTGCACCAACAAAAAATATTGTGGGTTTTGATATGGTCAGGATGCAAAAACATGTTCCTTCAATTTGTCTGGCATAATCAATTCCAAAATTTGGAATTATTTCCTAACTCAACTCAGAGGTTTCTATCCAGACTTAATACTCAGAAAGTTCTAGGGGGAAAAAAAAATGATTTTCAAGAGTAGAAATTTGTAGATCTCAGTTGGGAATACTTTATTATAATCACTATTAGAAAAAGATAAATATTCAGTATAGAAATATCTATATTTAGAGACTGATGTCGAAGTAATTTTATTTTGTGATGGCCTGTGACCAATTTGATGTCCTACCTGGTTTCTGATTTAATACCTCCTACATTTATGTGGTGCTGTACTAATTCTGTTAGGTTCTGAAAGAGAAGGATAAATATGGACCTTATCAGTAAAGCTATGATGATGGAGTGAGCTATGCCTAAAGAATAAACAATAATATAAGGCAAGGACAAGTAAGAACTGAATAGAGGTGTGAGGAAGAAGAAAGAATAATGATTCTAACCTAGAGTTGGGGAAGACATCATTTGTGGAGAGAATAGCATAGGAGTGAGCCCGGAAGAAAGATGAAAATAATCATTTCCATTTGTCAAGTTGTTTCGATTTGAGGGGCTTCTAATAAATTCCAAAGCCTAGCATTGAATGGCTAATAATTTTAAAAGGTGTTGAATAAATAACATAAGCAATTCAAAAAAGTTTATTTAAAAACATTTTTTAGTTTCATTTTTTAAACACCCACTACAAATAATACATAGCTATACTATTTTTGTCAGAGGTTTAGTTTCAATGACTTGTATCTTTTAATATATTTCCCATGGCCTCTATTTTCAGTTCCAAATATGGCTTGAGTCCTTTATCGTTGTGATAAACCAAGCCAGAATTGAGGACACATGGTTTTCCTATTTAATCTCTAAATTATATCTATTTGAATCTTCTTACAGATTTTCCATCTTTAAGCCACAGGGTTTATTTACTTATTTACTTATTGGACACACTAAAAATTGAGTCTAGGGTTTTTTCTTTTCTCTGAGATTTCTTTGTGTTTTTAAGTTTAAGCCTTGTGCAAGTGCCATTATGTCTTTTAAGACTATACTTGGGTGTGAGCAGCTGCATCTTTGCAAAACAAACCAAGAGCTTATCTAGTCTATATATGAGATTCATTAGTCGAAGCTCTCAAAATTCTTTTGTATTATTACAGTGCTCTAGAAGGTAGGCAAATCTTTATACATGAGCAAGTGCACTAAAATTCAGATAGAAAAGAGTGAGATATGCTAAAATTATCAAATGATGGCATATTTAACCTACTGTTGTTTTGATCTCTTAGTCCTCATCTCATTCCTCCTTCTGTCCTTCACCCAATGTAAGTTGTGGACATCTAGCTTCCATCCAAAAGCCCATTTTGGTGCACTAACACATCCAAAAGAAATACCAATCGATGGCAAAAGTTTTAGAAGGTATCGTAGGCTTTTGCTGATAGTCTCTTATAGAGGTAATACAAAGGAAGTTACACCTTATAACATGGAGTGAGATTTTGCTAAAAATTCTCCTTTTCAACCCAGTTCTTCCAGCAGCTTCCTGTGTCCTTGTCCATGTTTTTTCAAACCTCAAACCACGCTTTTTTTTTCAGTCCCCTGGCTTCCTTCCCCATACCTCCTTACTCTCCAGACTCCTCTGTTTCCTTCAGGGGAACCCCAATTAATTTCTCAAGTACAGAAATCTGTTCCTCTAGAGCCTAACTTCCTTAGGACACACATAGCTAAGAACTTGGTGGATGCTAACACTTGTAAATTAATTATTTGCTCTGTTTCCCTTCCTTTTTTATCTCCTCACTCTTACTCCTTCTCTCTTCCCTTCTCAATTCTCCATCTCATTCCTTTCATTCTTGTATGTACTATCCTTTCATTTTTTCCAAAATTAAGTCAGAAGAAAGTGTGTGTGTGTGTGTGTGTGTACATATATATATATATATATATATATATATATATATATATATATTTAATGAAAAAAGTATATACTTAACGATCATTTAGAAAGGTAATGCCTAGTTGGAAAACACTTGTACAATAATAAAAATGTGACTTAATTCCCTTCGATTTTCAGCAAACATAGCTAACATCTTTTGTAATTTTCCACATTTTTCCATTGACCTAGTTGCTATTTGATTGTATGAAAGTGGGAACTCATACATTTTTCTATGTCTGAGCTTTCATATTCACTTCCTTTTCTGCCAACTTGCTCAGCTGTTCCAATCTTCACCTTCTCTCTGTTCTCACAGTTGGGGACTGTACTTTTACTTTCAACACCTGACATATCTGGAACAATCTATCTCAAAGTCATTCATCCTTATATTTTTCTTTTAGGAACATTGGATTACTAGGGGTCTATTTTTAGTTTTATATTTTTACATGTCTGATTTTAGATCTTTTCACAATGCAAGTACTTAGCTTCTGACATTGATATTGACTTTGCATTATACGTTAGACATTTCTCTTTAAACAAGAATAGGCTTCATCCAATTTTAATACCATCCTTGATAGTATAGTACTTTTGTATGTATATAAGCCAATATGATATTATATATATATAAATTTATGCTTTTCTGGAGTAAATTTATACTGGATACTTCTTTACTATGGCAATAGAAAGAACTGGAAAAATTAGCTCTAAGAACCTTTTTAAAAGTGGGCAATATTTATTCTTTTCTGTAAAAAGTATAACAGAAATATGTTTCCCTGTTAAAAAAATTTGTTAGAGAACATCTATATCAGTGTATAAATGTTGAAAATTTAGTTTACAAACTCCCTTGAGTTAGACTCGATGAACAAATAGACCCTATCTTTGGGTTTCTGATAGCACCTTTCAGTTTGGAGTTTGATGTACTTTCCAGATTAGTCCTTTTCATAACAGGATAGACAAGTAATAGTATCACTATAAAATGAGAATGTGATCAGACTAAAGAGGAAAAAAGCAATATAGTCAGGAGCAAGGATAGTCATTGTGAAGTGACTCCTCACATTTGACCTACAAACTAGAGACCACAGTGTATTTTGTAGGTATAGCACTGCCTGCTTGCTAACTTATACCTACCTCTAGTGTTCATGACCTAATTTATAGATTGATGCAAATAAATAGAAACTTGGACTTATAGCAAAAAAAAAAAAGCCGTGTGATTTTCATATAAAAGAAAACTTAGATCCTCTAGAATACTTTCTTCACTTGATATATGATAATGTTAATTATAATGGTAATAATCAATGTAAAAGTAATAAAAGTTAACATGCAACACTTATAATCTTCCAAGCACTATTTTAATCTCCTTATTTGTTTAAATTTAATTCTGTGTAAATTCATTTAATCCCACGGACCTATAAGTTACTCCTATTATTAACCTCATTTTACTTAAGAAGAACCTGCAACACAGTTCTTATCTTGCCCAGAAACATCATATACTTATTATGTGGGGAGGGTGAGACTTGAGCCCAAACAGTCTGATTCCTGACCCCAGGCTTCTAAAGATGACTTTCAATTGACTCTGCTCTGGACTGATCTATTTTAAGAAGCCTAAAAGAATTTCTTTATAAAGTTGTGCTTCCCATCTCCAGTTCTGGTATCCCTTGGAATGGAGAATGTAGAGGTCACTATTACTCTTTTATGTCCTCCCAGTGAGAACACCCAAGGCTCTTCTGTCCTTGTTCACATGACAGTTGAAGGAGAGAGAAACTGAGAACACAATAGATTGGTGAGGACAGGAATGCTGAGATGTTTGCCTGAGCAATGTGAATTTAGCAAATATCTGATACTGTTTTAGAAAAGGAGGAAAAAAACGACCCTCCGAAGCAGGTGTATTATTTATTTATTATTGTTTACACATCTATCCTTATAGTGGTATCCTGGTTGGAGGCACCTTAGGGCTTACTCACAAATTCTCTTTACTTCTATCTGAAGGTTATGCCTCCAAGTCACCCATCCAACATTTATAGATAAGGTTGCTGATACAGTAAACTTTGACATTCTCTCTATTTCACCATAACACCAGCTTGGCTTTTTTTTCTTTCTTTCTTTAAATGTAACTTCTTTCCCAGATCTAGCCTCATCTTGAATTAATTTTTATAAAACAAGCATCCCTCTGATTTACCAATTGAATGCAGACCTTACTTTCTAGAAATTTGCGATCTAGTCTAGATTTGTCATCTTATCAGCCCAATGACTGCTATTTCTTATATGTAATCTTGAGTTTTTTCTCACTTAGCAAAAAGCTTTCATTTCACCTATAATCATGTACTCTGTCTTCTTAAACCCCAAACTCTCTAAGTATACATGTCCTCACATTTTTCTTTGTGTTTAGATGTTTGGTAAAAAGAACAGAACAGTCTCCATTATTATTATATCATTACCACTACTAACTTATTTTATCATATTATGTGTAAATTTTGTTTTCCTGTTTAAAATTCCACCTTCTATTTCTAAGAATCCCATCTCAAAGATCCTCTGAATAGAATGGCAAAATCTAAAAAATCCTGGCAGTACCAGCTACTGGGAGAATGTGGGAATGAAAAATGGCACAATTTCTTCAGATAACAGTTTAGCAGTTTTTTATAAAATTAAGCATACACTTTTTATAAGACTCAGCGATCCCACTTCTAGGCATTTGCCCAAGAGCAAAGAAACTTATGTTCACACAAAGACCATATGTGGATATTGATAGAAGTTGTCTTCACAATCGCTAATAATGAAACAAACTATTGAAACATGCAACAACATAACTGCGTCTTGACTTCATTATGTTAAGTGAAAGAAGACAGACACAAAAGGTGACATCTTATATAATTTCATTTATAGGACATCCTGGAAAAGGCACAATTATAGGGACAGAAAACTGATCAATGATATTCAGGGATAAGGGTTCAAAGCAGAATCTGACTACAAAGAGGCAGCATGAAAAAATATCAAGAGAGTGATAGAAATGCTCTATGTTGTAATAATGGTTGCAGTTATATGACTGTATAAATTTGTCAAAATCATAGAACAGTTCACCAAAAAGAATGATTTTTAAAGTAAGTAAATTTGAAAATAATGAATAAAATGTGAAACAAAATGATGCTCTGACATCATTTATAAGTTGATCATATGTTTTGCTAAAGTCATGGATCTTGTTACCCATCTTTACTTTGACCTTCTATTTTTTTGAGTTGGGTAAAATTTTATGAATTCACCAGTTCCTGGATGTGCCACTCTTTGAATGTAGAAGAACTTCAACTTGCATAAATTCATTTAATTCTGCAGGGTCAGGCTAGTTTCACAAGTATTGGTGAAAGTAAACCATTTATTTTTATTTTTCTACTCATCTATCTGTTCTCCTTCCAAATCTTAACCCTTTTCTTCCCAGTAAATAGTAGAACATGAAGTTTATTTTGTGAATCCCCCAATGATATCACTTTCAGGGCAATCCTTCTCATTTCTTTGCTAGTATAGTTCTCAGAAATCCATAAAATTAATAAAATCATTTCTTTAGATAAGATAAACCTAGTCTATAGCCATTTTGACATCAACAATATTTTGAATACTTTCTTGTCACATTGGGATTCCTTTTTTTAGTCCATTCATTTATTGAGCACTTATTGAGCACCACTAAGTGCCCCATTCTGGGCCAGGACCTTATGAAGTAGAACTCTGAAGTCCAGAGTCAGGTGAAGGAGACAGACATGCAGTGGTTAGATCCATCATGATAATTGTAGCAAGTGCATAGAACTATGAAGAGGCAGTGATTCACATTTTTTCCCAGGGGAGTTCAGGGATGAATTGAAGGAAATGATGGTAGCTGCACTAAGTTTTGAAAGATCAGTACATCTTTTTCTGGCAGAGAAAAGTGAGGGAAGGGCACTCCAGACAGAAAAAAGAGCAAGTAGAAAAGCAGTGATATGAATAAGCACAGTGTGTTCTGGGAATGTGAACAGTGCAGAATTGCTAGAAGAGGTTTGTGTCTGGAGATGATACTGAGGAGGTAAGGTCCAGATTTACAGGACCTTTTATATTATGCTGAGGAAGTTGTATTCCTAACTTGGAAGTCTGTGATGGGTAACCTACAAGCTGCAGGTACCATTGGACTCTACTTGAGCCCACAATCTAGTTTCAGATTGAAATATTAGAAAGCTACCCTCCTGTTACTACTTTCCAAAAGTGTCTAGGTATTAAGTTTTATGTGTAAACTGCAGCTTCAATCTTTCCCAATACATTCTTCTATTCAATAACCTAGGTAATCCATTTTTGGAATAATACACAGTGCATGCATGGGATTCAGTAGAACTATTTCCAGTTTTAGTGGGAAAAATTCAGCCTGGAAATATTTTAATCTTATTCTGTGGTAGGTGGAAAGGGTTCTTTTAAATGGTTTTAGGTAAAGAAGAGACACGGTGAGATTTGCATTTTAGAAAGATCACTCCAGAGGCAATGTGCAGAAGGAAGGTCTTCAGCAAGATATATTTTATTGCTCAAGAGGCTTAATTTAAGCAAATCCTTTTAAGTATCTTATGGTCAGACAGGATGACAGAAGAAGAAAACATAGTCTCACTGCATTCTATTTTATGCAAGTGGGAATGCTATCCTAATAAAATTGTGTGGCCTCTCTCTCTTTCCTGTCTGAGACAAAGAAATAAGGAAAAGAAAGACAAAGAAAACCACAAAGAATCTTTCCACATAATTGCATAAAAGCCTGATGTCATTTGAATTATTATATTATACATGATTCTCAACTGATTTATACCATTAACAGACCACAAAAGGAACATTAGGAAATTCCAGAGCAAAGCTGAATTTTGCCTTCAGTATATTTAACTTAATGTACTCATTTTGCCTTGTAGAATACTTTACCATATTTTATCATAATTTTAAAGACTGCCATTGTCACATTTAAGAATAATAGATCACTGAGTCTGAAAAGTTTTTTATATATTTTTTTAATGAGTTGATTTTGGAAGGTGATGGAAAAATAGGATTTAGAAAATTGAGACAAATAAAGGCTTTTGAAAATTAAGGTTTTGCGTTACAGGAATCTTAGTCAATGTTGTTGGGAAAGTCTAATTTCAGTATAACCAATGTAGAGTTCTCTATTGAGGTTAGTGTAATAATTTATCTAATGTGTTGCTTACACAGTCTTCTTTCCTAGAGTGTCAGCTCTACAAAACTAGAAGTTTCTCTCTGTTTATAGCTGAATCTACAGCATGTGGCATAGAGCAAGAACTCTAGCAGAAACTCAGTAAATGTCAATTGCATGAGTGAATGATGCCTGGATGGCTGCAGTATTTAACTAACCACTGAGTGATTTAAACAATGATGAGATAAGCTAAAATCTGATGTGTGGTAAAATGGAGATTGGTCAAATCTGAGCTACAAGTAAAGTAGAGGCTGTCTTAAAAACAAACAAAAAAACAACTTATAAGCTACACAAGGGTCAATACTTATAGGAAAAATTTACATTGAGGATAGAAAAATAAACAACTCTAGTTCTTTGTAGATGTTTAACCAAGATGGTTTTAAATGACTTTAACTATTCACAAATCATTACTGTTACCATCTCATTATGTAACCTCCCACCTTCTTTACAACAGGTCAATATATTTGGTTTTGCATTTATTATTATGAAAACACCATGCTACTGTACCTTCAGTTCAGTAGCTTATTTTTTTCTACTGCTTTATTACAAATATCTGCATTTTAACTCATATATAACTTGCAATGTGGTTCTGCTTCAGTGTCATCCTTCCTTAAGAGACTGTAAACTCCAGATGAGCAGGAAATGTGCCTTGCTTATCCTTAGTTCTATCCTGGGTCCTATATCAGTTTTGACAGATTGATGACTACTATTTTGTTTGTACTAGTTGCATGGTTTCTTATCTTCTAAATATACCATTTAATTTGTTTAATCTTCTATTGTTAGAATTTTAGACTTTTAATAAATGCTTTTCACAGGAGCATTTATGAATGATTTCATTCATATCCCTATCAGAAATTATGCATACTTTAAATTATTTTAGTAATTATTAATTATAGACTAATACATGAATACATTCACCATATGAAAATGGGAACATTGCAAATAAGGCCCAACTACCTCCCCTTGCAAGGAGAATAATAGTATCAGTTTGATTTGAATCTTTCTAGATTACTTTCTCAGTTTTTATGTAACATAGGTACGCTCATAAAAGTATATCCTATTATTTTATGTATATGTGTTTTATGTAATTGATATCATGTTCTTATTATTCTACAAACTTAAGCCAACTCAATGATTATATTGGATTTTAACTTAAAGATATCCCATGGTGGACAATTTATTTTTCTTTCTTACTATTTTAAAAATTTCAGTGAATAGCTAAATTCCCTCAGATGCAGATCTTGAAACAAGAATTGGAGTATAGATAACTTACTTGGAGGCAATTGGTGTTCTCCTGAGAACAGCAGTAGGGGAGAGGGGAAATGAGACAGGAAAGAAAAGGAAGCCAATAAGTGTTTCTTCCCTAAGCAGATTGTTGTTTGGGACAATTGAGTCTCAGTCCCACTGGAGCCTTCTGAAGGACTACGTAAAACATGCCTCAGAGAAATTCCACTGGAGGGGTGAATAAATAGGTATCAATCTACCAACTCTAGCTAATCATTGGCTGTGGGCTGCTCCCAGGAGTATTTGTTACTATTGTGGGAGATCTGAACTTCAATATTGTCCCAGTGGCATGGGGGTTGGAGTAGGGATAATTGTGCAGAAGTGTAATTAGTATTTTTCCTAGGTTCCTCCTCATTGACACAGCAAAGAATCACAAGTCAGATTTAGAAAAGATTTATTAAAAATCTATTTTAGAAAGACAAAGCATGCTCCAAAGAGGAATATGGTTGTAATGAAGAGAGCTGTAACGACCCAGAAGTGGCAATGTCTTCATTATATTTGGGTCATGATGGGTGGCTCCAAAGGTATTCCTAAGTGATTGGCATGTGAGGTCATTTTGATTGACACTTGGCTGCTGTATAACACTTTGCCTAGTGCATATGTGCTTACCCAATTCAGTCTGTTATAATTAGATTCATAAACTTCTAGACATAAACATGGTATTATAATGATGTTATAATAAGGGCAGGTTAGGTTAGTATCTTCTGTGCAGGCATTTGTGGCTGGTTTAAACCAGCTGTAGATTATGGTACTCCTGTCCTTTATTTCAGGGGATTCAGGAGAAATTCTCTAACTATCAATAGGGTTTTTTTGGTACGGTCTCCAGGCTGGACTTCTATTCCTTTGTTCTCCTGTTGCTCCTGTCTGACTAGCTACCTAACATATTGACTCTCCATCAGTGCTGAACTGGCCTGTGAGTGGGCTGAGCATGCCCCTGCATTCATATCCACAGAAAGTTCTCACTTGGGTGCTCAAAGTAGGAAGCTGTTGGTGTGCAGGAATGGTGACTGCTAAAAGGATCTGGGCAGAGCATCAAGAAATTCTGCTACAAAACTTTTGTAAGTGCCTTCTTGTTTGTTTGTGTCCATATTCTAGTAAATATATTTGAAAAAAAGTTGACTAATTCTTTTAACACTTTTAAGTGAACTCTATGTCTTGGTTTGTGTTTTTCTGTGAAAAACATTCTATTGAAAGGCAATCTTACTCATCTTCTCAACTGTTCAGTTCCATGCAGAACTGTTTCTATTCCTTTTTATCTTCAACTCCTGCTGACTCAGCCATTCACTTTAATGGTCTGGAAACACTCTCTTGTTCTCCTGATAAACAATCTAACTCTGTAACTTTCTCCCAGGGGAGTTCACTGCTCTAATAGGTGGGTTTCAAGTGAATAGAGTCAAAAGACTCAGTCACAGCTTTAATTGAAGTTGAATGCAACCTGTGTGTCCAGGAAAATGTCTTTTTTTCTATTACTGACTAAGCAGAAGGTAATTTTTGCTGGTGCCTCAGTGGTGGTTTAATGATTTATCCATAGACACTAGAGCTTCATTTTGAAAAGGCTGTTATGGTTTCCTATAGTCCAGGAGCTCACAGAGTGTGTTTGTCATACTAGCTGTACATCACTTTCACCTGGGAATTTGGCTGAGGTGCACACTCTTGGGTCCCCCTCTTCCATACCTACAGAGTCAGATCTGTAGGATGAGACTCAGCAATATGTTTTAACAAACTCTCCAAGCGATTTTGTTGCTCACTAGTTTGAGAGCCACTATTGTAGTCATTTACATTTGTCCCAGTATTTATGATCAGTTGATTTTTATAAAATAAATATTTTTCGAGCAAAATAGTAAATTCCCTCCCATTTTAAGAACTTTTTTTTAACAATAACATCAGTTGTGAAAATTCCAATGCCCTCTGCCTTTGCAGTTTATAGGTTATGTGACTGTGGATAGAAAAATAAAATAAAATAAAACATTATTGAAAAAATTTTATCAAGGAAATGCCTCTGTTTATTCCAACATATCAAGAATTATTGCAACCATACAAATTAATTATGATTATGTCTTTTAAAATATTTTCATAGAGTGACAAGATAATATTTGCAAGTATTATAACTAGTAATTATAAAGGCCTCATTATAAAGAAATGTGTTATTCAAAACCAAAAATAACTTTTATTTCAGTACCTTTACTACTAGTCCTATGTGATTGTTCACTTTCTCAATGGTCTCTTTGTTGAGGTTCTTTTACATAAAACATATTCTTCTTGCTTGTAAAATAATCTGGTTAAAAAAAAAAATGAAACTAACTGATTTGGCTTACCAAAATTTAGTACCCCCCCCTTCAAAAATTTATACATGGATTGAAGTGAGAAAACACATATATATGCCTTTGAGTTGTCTGGAAACATTCTTACTGAGAACATAAAGCTGCTCATATAGAGTGTATCATGCATCTTTACTCTATCCTTATGAAAGATACATTTTTTTTCTTCTATTTTCCTGATAGGAATAACCAAAATGAAAATGAACCTAGGTATAAGATGTCAGGAACCAAACACATTGTTTATTATATCATTTAGTTATTGAAAAACAGTTATTGAGTGTCTACCATGTTTGGCATCATGCTAAGTGTAGACCAATATTCTTCCAACTTCTTACAAGAATGGAAATTATTGAGTTAAAATTTATCTTATACAGGAGATATGTAAATGTATTGATATCCAGAAGATAAAATTGAAGATACTTTGGTGAAAGGGAATATAAATGATCCAAGAAGATATAATTCGTTGAACACATACTTTATGAAAATTAATTATATCATGATTATGTCTTTTAAACGGTACTTTATGAAAGTATGTTTTGAAAATTTTTGACCTTGACTGGAGGTTGAAAACATATCTTACAGAGATCTTTTGTTGGATATCACTAGTGTTGTCATCATATTAAAAACTTTTGAATTATTTGTTAGTATTTTAGAAAGTTAGAAAAATCGAGTTTTAGCTTATCTGGAAAAATTGGCTAGAAAGATCTAGTCACAATGAGCTTTCATGTTCCTATGATTGTCCAGAATTCACCATAGACCTCACCACTCTCAATCTAATGACTGCCCTTATACTAATTTAAACCACCTACTTTGAGCCTGTAGGGTATTCTGTGTATAGCCTTAACTGCCTATCTGGCAACCTAAACAAAATGTAATATTCACAATTGTCTGAGATCATAATATTTCTTTACATTTGTCTAGTGATTGCATTCCTGTAAGTTATGCATAAAAGACTTTTTTCCCCCAATTTTGATTAATAGAAACATTGAATTTTACATATTTATATTTAAATGGAGCACTGGTGATAGTTGTGTCTAACCTGTAAATGTGGATATACTTATTTAATCCTCACAACACATCTCTTAGAATAGTATTATTTTCTCTTGTTTTACAGATGAGAAGTACAGAAGCATGTGATTCTGGTACAAGTCCCAAAACTTTAGGCGTATATTAATTTTCATTTTAATCAACATTTATATTGTACTATTCTGAGTTTATATATTAACAGAAGTTTTATGTAAAAAACTAGCAGGTACTGTCTTTTGCCTCACCATTTGTTGTCTGACTAGTACTACTTGCTTGAAGGAAAAGGTGCAGATATTGGAGGGAGAAAAGAAATGTTAAAATTGCCTTCTCAACAATTTCTCATTTCTGTTTATTTTAAATCCACCCAGTTCCCCTGAGCTTTTTTGAGTCCTTCTTTTGGGAGTTGGAGAAGAATTATTTTTAAGAATTGGTTGAAAGATTAACTGGCTAAAAGGATTTCCTTCAAAAGTAAACAACAAACCAGATAGAATAAACAATGTTGTTCATTTTCTAAAACATTACTCACAAATATTTATTTTCAGTGAAATATGTAAATACTATTTTCACATATGATTTTAAGAAAGATTATTAAAATATTAGCCAAGCCAAAACACATAGCATTTAGTCTATTTTAGAAACTAAACTCATTTCCCTTAATATATATCAGAATTTTTCATAGTAGGTTGATTTTGCTTTTGCTTCTGAAGAAAAAACTGAATCCACAACATAAAAAATAAAAATGTGAGTTTATTATTCATAGAATTTTCTATGAGTTCTTTCTCTCTGGCATCATTTAGTGAAGCTAGAGTTTTGCTTCCCCCGCCTCACCACCCCCGCCCCTGCTCTTTGAATTCTAAAAGAGG
>PVKZ01002085.1:66694-267986 GCA_004027375.1 Macroglossus sobrinus
TTTTTTTTTTTTTTTTTTTTTTTTTTTTTTTTTTTTTTTTTTTTTTTTTTTTTTTTTTTTACCTAGAAGCTCTTCCCCATCATCCCAGCTAGCCTCTCTACTCAGACATAAAGGTGAGAAAACTCATAGCTTTCAACTTTAGGCTTCTACACTTTGAAGACTCACATTTGGAACCATTTGTGACAAATCTGTCATGCCCTTGGATGGGAATCCTTTCTATCAGTTTGTTCACTTATTTACTCATTTATTCACTTTCTCTCCAAGGTTATTTTTTTACCTTTATTTTTGTTTTTTCAAGTGATATCTTGTTCTCATTCCCCGCACTGTCAACTCACAAATGGTAAGGATTTTTGTCCACTTATTACTCACGATTGAAACCCTAGTGTCTAGTAAAGAGCTTACTAGATATCTGCTGAATGAATATGGAGATGAGCACATTTTTTGGTCCTCAATTTTGCTCAGAGTGAAATCGGAACTTTCTACAATGACCTGGGAGGCCCTGAATAACCCAGCCATTGGACATCTCCCTGACCTTATATACTCCTACTTTCTCCTTTTCACTCTTCTCTCCATCCTTGAGAAATGAGCCTTTATTCTCTTCAAGGAACATTTATTGTTTCACATTGATATATTGATATTGATAGCTAGATAGAAGATAAGAGAGAGAGAGAGAGAGAGAGAGAGAGAGAGAGAGAGAGAGAGAGAGAGAAAGTGTGGCATTTAAGAAAAAACATGAAATTTTTGTATTAGATTAGTTCAAACTGTAGATTAGCCACTTACTAGGAGTTAGACCTTGGGCAAGTTGTTAAAACTTTCTGAGTCTCATTTCTCAATCTCTAATGTGGGACTAATAATACTGTTGTTGTAAAAGTGTCATGAGGATCAGGCATAAAATGGCAAAATGACTGTCATATAGAAGTTATTTGAGGTAGTAAAAATCATCATCACATGCATCAAAATTGCTATTGAGTAACAAATATTCACATAATTTCAGGACATAAAATATTAGCATTTTTTTCTCAAGCATCTGTGGGTTGACTGGGGCACCTTACAACTGACCTTAGCTGGGTCACTTATGCAACAAGGAGTTAACTGATCTTGGCTGGGAAGTTTTGCTCTGAGATGTGGGACCAGCTTAACTCAGATTGATTATATCTGTCATGGGCACTAGAGAGAGAAGTGATAACACAGATGATTTGTATTTATTATTTATTATGCATTATTTATCATTCAGCTACTATATGATTCTTTGTCTTTTTCAGATCTCTAATCATTTATTTTATTATTTTTCCAAGTTTTATTCCATTTTGAAAATGAAGCACCAGAATTAACAAAGGGGAACATTCTTATGGTGATAACACCTTGTATCCGAGAGAGAATTTAATTAATAAATGACCACAGCAGTAAATAATCTGAGGTAGTGTTTTAGTAATATTGTTATAAATTAATTACTAAAGTTTTGGGAATTAGCCCAGTAACATATTTTAATTAACTTGCCCCATTGGCAGCATATTTTCCTAATAGGATTATAGTTCCTCTTAGATTTTTTTTTTCATTTTTCTCTTATCTCCATTGTTTATGTAAGCCTTATTCTCACTGAAGATACTCATTTTTGCAACCACAGTTTGGCAAACAATTTTTCTGTCAGCGGTTTTCAGGATCTGAAACAAATCTATATCTTTATTTAGTTTATGTACTACATGAAAAATTGAAATACAGGTTTAGATAATTTTTTGTGTTGTTGCCAATAACATAAGGTTATACTTAAGTGACTCTGATTACAAAGTATAAAATAATTTATACTCGAAATAAAGACATGGTTAAGCAGACTTTTACAGCTTCTTTATTCCCAGAATTTACTTAATTTCAACTTTATTTAAAAACATTTTTGCATTATTAAAACAATCTCCTATAACTGTTTCTATTTGTGATAATATACTTTCAACTTTTTAAAATAATTAATTAGTCATAAATAAGCAATCTAGAAGCAAATTAACAAAGTTGTTCAAGTTGGGGTCTAATTGTCTTACTGTTAAGAATGATGTAAAGTATGTTGATTCTTTGATGATAATAAGTATTGATTGAGTGCTTACTATGTTCAAGCATCATAATAAGTATGGTCCATGGATTATCTCATTTAATTTGGACAACACTCTGTATGGTAATTACATCAAATGAATTTATAAGTAAAACAAGATTCAGGGAAGGTAAGTAACTTAGTTGGTTAGACAGCCAACAAGTAGCAGAGCTGAGAACTGAATGGAGGTAGATTGATTCCAGAATCTGAGCTGTGCCATAGATCTGCTACTTTAGGTACCATGACCATATAAGGTAAAACTTGATGATATGATTTATGCTTGGTAAGTAGTATCACATACAGCATATTGATTTTTAAAAGAAAAATATAATTAAATGTGCACCACTTGCATCAGAAGTTGTTTGAAATATAAAAGTGCTGTACTTAAACATTAGAGAAAAGGTTTGCCTCATTAGTCATTCTGATATGATATCTATGAAAACCTGTTTTAATATTCAAAGTAGTTGAGCTTTATCTCTTTCATAGTCTCTAACCTCATGAAGTTAAGCAAGCTATGAGTTTTAACCATATTAGCATAATAAAGTCTCTATACTTAGAATAGTTTTCCTATCCTTCAGACAACTCTAGGATGTGACATGGGATACTATCACATCTTTTAGCATAGAAAACTCCTGTGCAGATTCAAAATAACCCTGTTCAGGTGGCTATATAAAACCACATACCTGAACCCAGGTATGAAACAATTCTGAAGCAATTTTCCAATTGAAATAAAATACACAGAAAATATGAAAAAAAAGAATAAATTCATGAAGGGACTCGTCATAAAGGAATGACAAGGAAGCCAACCAAATTTTTTCTGTATGGGTAGCAGGTACTGTTAATGAGGACTGGAGGTCTTTATCTCTGGAATTCACTAGAATTGATTAATTCTATTCTTTCTTTTGGAAAGCAATGCAATTTCAATGGATTCAAACTACTAATGAAAGAAACGTCTCTGATAGCAGCAACTGAGTTGTTTCAGAAATTTGGTGATAAGAAACAGAAACTTATGTTTTATTAACTAATGGGGGATGGAAATATAGTAGAAAGATTTGCATATATGGAACCAAGGAACAAAAAAACATGGCTTCAAGAAGGTACCAGCTATTGGGGGATAGCTGTACAAACTTCAGAAACCTAAGCTTCTGACTCTATTACTTTATTACAACAGAGAAAGACTCAATTACTGCAAAGACCTCTTAGATTATGTGAATGAATGAGGTTGATCAGGTGTTTGTGAAGGATGCTTAGAGCTCTAGTAGCTCTAAGACCAAGAGACAGAGCCAAGGTAATTGCAGAGAAAACATCCCGGGGGCCTGATATTATGAAATCACTAAAGTAACAAACCCTTGAACCAAAGTCTTTCCTTTCTTCCTGCTTTATGAAATATAACTGCTTTTAGTTGAATACTTTGTTACTGCCAAGTGGAAGCATCCTGATAGTCTTTCTGAAATCATTGACATTAAATAATGTAATAGTTATGATTATAAGAATATATTGGGCAATGCAGATTCATATGGATTCATGGACCTTGAAGATGGGTTTAAGGCAGGGCTGCTATGTACAGTTGAACAAATCTTTCACTGCACAGTTCTAGGGAGCATCAATCACATACTCCACAGTGCACAATTCTATGCTTTAACCCAGGCTTAATTTCTCATTTCTCTTTCTAAGACCACTCATCTACTTTTTACAACACATGGGCTTTTAAAAGAAAATAAACTCCAACTTTTTTCCTATAGTTCCTGTGGTGGGGCAAGTCAGGAGTATCTATTGAAGAACTTTTTTCCCTTGGAAACAGCTCTTACCCAACCACTGGGCAGGCTGTATGTGTGACAAAGAACATTATTTTAATGCCTCTAATTATATGAGGATTGTAGGCTGTGAATGAGGAATTATGGTAGTAGTATGTCAATCAAATGTGTGTTACTTTTAATCTCTAAGAGAAAAAGAATAATAGTCTGTTTGTTTTTCCACATTGAAGATGAATAGAAATGTGATTAGTGTTGGTGGGCACACATGGATTCTGCATCTCAGTAATGGAATCTGGACAGTTTCATATTTGTTATAAGGCCTGGGGAAATGGCAAACCTGATAGTTTACTTGGAGCTCAAGGAAATATTTTGGATCAGGGTTGGTAGTGGAGCACAAGCAAAAGGAATATATAGATGTTACTTTATAAAGTAGAAAGTGGGAAGTTTGCCTTTGTTTTCCTCTTGGTGTTAGCCAGAATTAGATTCCGTCCTAGATAGAGAGGAGAAGAAGCAGAGAGAAGGCATTCTGTGTGTGTGTGTGTGTGTGTGTGTGTGTGTGTGTGTGTCTGTGTGTCTGTGTGTCTGTGTGAGTGTGTGTGTGTGTTTCCCCCTGAAATGACTTCCATCACTCCTAGTTTTAAGAGTGATATTAGTGTTCTACTTAGTTTGGTTATCTATTTTTTCCTGCACAGTAGAGGAACAGGAATATCCAGATGGTCCCACGATTGGCTATTACTTGGGAATGATTTGGTTAAGAGTGTGGACTGTGGGGTTAGATAGCATGGTTCAAATCCTGACACCACCAATTATGAGCTGTGTGATTTTTGGCTAGTTACATATCCTCTCTGGGACTGAGTTTTCAGCCTATAGTAATGGCATATCTTGATTTAAGTTCCCTGAAACAGATTCTGGGGAAATGAGAGAGGGAAGGGAGAAAATCAATAAAGGATGCTTCATCAAACTGGTTACCACTGTGGGAAACTGGGAACTTGGGGAGTGAGTATAGAAGAGACCTCAAATTTATCCCAGTCCAGTGTCTCTAAGCTTTTGAGGATTCCTTATGTGTCATTTATTATCTAGTACTTCCCACTTGCCCTATGCTTGGGCCTCATGTGCTTCCAAGGCAAGGAAAGAAAAGCCCTATGTGTAGATGCGAATAATGCAGGGATATGGGCTGAACACTAACAGTGTCTTTTACACACATCATAATATCTCACTGGGTTATTCAGAAAATTAAATGTTTTCCCACGTATGAATGCTTAGCAGAGTGCACAGCAGATAGTAAGCTCTAACTCTGTGCTGGTGTTATCCCTACTGCTGTGCTCATCAGAGCTCTGTGGATCACTGTCTAGGTATAGAATTGGGCTAGATTCAAGTTCTGGCTCTACCAGTTACTTCTGAGGGTCCAGTTTTTCAGCCTCTAAAACAGAGGTCGGCATAGATAAACTTTTTGTGTAGAAGGCTAGATAGTAATTATTTTCATCTTTGCGAACTCTATAGTCTCTCTCTCCACTACTCAATTTGCTTTTCTTGAGTGAAAGCAGCTTTAGACAAAATGTAAATGAATGGATGCAGCTATGTTCCAATAAAATGTTACTTATGAAAACAGGAGAATGGGCAATATTTGACCTATGGATCATTGGGCCATGAGCCAAAGTATCTTTTTTCCACAGCTGTCTATTTTGAGATAAAGACAGTGTTTACTTCACAGAGACATAGAGCACATACTTTAAAATAAAAGTCCATGTCGGCCTGCCTGGTTTTGGATCTCAGCTGGTATGCTTTCTGCTTTGGTGATTTTTTGAAAAACATTTTCTTTCTCTAACCCTTAATTTTCTCACGTGTAACATGGGCACAATAAGAATACTTGCCTCATAGGGTTGTTGTGGAGATGAGTTAATGTATATATTAGGCTTAGCATAGTGTTTGGCACATAATCAAAACTCAATAAATGTTTCCATTACATTCACTTTGATTTCTACTACTCCTCTGCTTTTTCATTAGAAGTTACTTGACTTCTGTTGGAGAAAAAAATAACAAGATATCTCTTGAGATCCTTACTAAGATTTGGAACAGGTACAAATATTTACTAGTTAAATTTGAATAACCTATTAGAATGGCATGGGCTTAGAGCAACTAAGGGTGATATTGTACCCTAGGAGTCATTTGCAATGTCTAGATATTTTTTAGTTGTCTTAACTAGGGCAGAGGGGTCTACTGGCATCTCATGGCTAGAGGCAAAGATGTTGCTAAACACCTTACAAAATACAGAGTAGTTCTGTACAACAAAGACTTATTTGGCCCAAAATGTCACTAATGTTGAGATTGAGAATCCCTGGTTTAAATTGAATATCTCACTTTTGAACTTTTGCTCTCTAACATTTGGCATTGTGTATGTCATAATATCTCAGTTGATTTTTTTAAATTGTCATTATGATTTGTCTGATTTACAGGCTTCAAAAAGATTAATGAAATTACTTAGGCAAGATAGAGATTTCAGAGTGTTATTTTTTTGAATGATGCTATTATATTTTTAAAACATATCAGATGCTTAGTTGACAATACCGCACATTTTATTTTCGTCTAAAATAATTTTAACTGTTGAATCTTTTTAACAATACAAATTATGTTCTTTACATTCCATACCTTTCTATCAATTTATGACAGTTTGAGATGATAAAAGATAGTCTACCAAATTCTTCATCTTTATTGTGACTTAAGGAACACTTTTCTTCATAAATTACAGAGGTATCTGGCAATGAGAAGCATGCAAAGCTATTATTCATACCTGTTTAACCCAATATTATGATAGCACATATTTTGAAATGGACTATTCCAATTTGAAATGCTTTCTGTTCTGAGTTTTACCACACTGGAGTGATTATTAATAGCTCTTCACTGTCAAGAAATCACCATGACCTCTTTTTTTTTTTTTTTATTTTTCAGTGTTGAGATCTTCAAACTTAAGAGATGAATTTGCTACATAATTTTTGTTAAAAATCTCTAAATAGGCCACCTCCATCAAAATATCTCTTCTTAATGACAGTCTCTTTTATTTTGGTCTCAACTTTCACTTAACTCTCCCCAGATTTTTATGACTACTCTGGATCTTTCAAAGTCCTCATGATGTTGTCACATTCTCCCCTAGTTGTGTGGAACTTCTGATGTAATTAAAGAAAGGTATTCTTTACCTCGAGAAAATATATCTTTGTAAACCAGGAATCAGAGCCTTGACTGAGAGCTCTTGAACAGCGCACAACTAATATACTCTTACAGAGCATTCCTGAAAGTTGTATTCTAGGTAGGTTTCCCCCCTGACATTCTATTCTGTTAGGCCATCTTTATTTAATTAATCGATTAATGAATTAACTTGATAATTTTATTATCATTCAGGCAACATATATTTATTGAGTTTCTTCTATGTGCCTTGCACAGCACTGAACGAGGCAATGTCCTCTTCCCAGGTCACTTTTGAATCTTGTATCTAGTATTAAAGGACAAGTTTTAAAAAAGGTAAAATCATGATTCTCACATACATACAAAATAAACACCTGTCAAAGATTTTATTTAACTCATTAATTAATGAGTGAACCAGTAATATTTTATAATTGGTTTGAATGAGAATTGGATTTATAAAGATTTATAATCTCTACTGGATAATATTCATTTGTATTGCTACAAGCAGGAATCATTTGCCTTGCTCTCTAAAGAGAACATTTATTCACCAGCACTATCCACAACTTAACTTTTTTTCTTCAGAGTTGCAAAATAGATTAGCAAAAGACAGTCAAAGGTGTATATTCCTTTCACAATCAGATTATCTCTAGAGTACTCTTTAGACATCATCCAGAATTCTACAGTAGTCATTTATGGTTTATTTCAGAGACTTCACAATTTCTCTAGTACTAGTATGGACAGTTTTCAAATAACCGGACATTTCAGATAATTATGAGTATAGTCACAGAAATAAAGCAATGTACTAAGAAGAGGGCTGTTGAGCAGAGATGGAACCTTCTTGAGATGGTAAAGCCAAATAGAATAATACTCACAGTAGATTGCCTATTTAAATTTTTAACTTATGTGATAAAGATTTTTTACTACAAGTGAAAAATGTCAACATTTAAGGCATAAGTGTAGGCTACTAGTAAAGTCTACTGGTACTTTTATCAGTAGGAATAAAAATAAAATCAGATTTAACAACTAGTCTGTTCCATCTATTTGCATTTATCTTTTCCAAACTTGGCGTACATATTTTAATGCATGTATTTATTTTATTTTTATGCAATGGAATATGTATATGCTTTTTATTTGATAAAATTTTATTTTATAGTAATTTGTGTGGTATAGAATTACCAAAATAACCATTTAATTTTTCAGCAAAGCAGAGTCATCAAAAATGAAAAAATGAGTTCTTTTAAAATTATATTTTATTTTATTTTTTTGAAGATTTTATTCTGTCATCACATTTTTGACCACTTTTACCCCATCTACCTCCCTCCTCTCCCTTCCCCCTACCCTCTTGTAACCATGAGTCTATTATCAATGTTCATGAGTCTTTGTTTGTCCTGTTTGTTGCTTTTAGGTTTATATCCCACAAATAAGTGATATCATGTGGTTTTCAACTTTTTCTGTATGGCCTATTTCACTTAGCATGATTATCTAAAGGTTCATCCATGTTGTCGCAAATGATGGTACTTCATCTCTTCTTATAGCTGAATAATATTCCATATGTATATATGTACTACAGCTTCTTTAGCCAATCATCTATTGTAGGACACTTTGGTTGTTTCCATGTCCTGGCCACTGTGAATAATGTTGCTATAAAAATTGGTGTGCAAATATATTTTTGGATATATGTTTTCAAGTCTTTGGGGTAAATTCTTAGTAGAGGGATTGCCAGATCATATGGTAGATCCATTCTTAGTTTTTTGAGGAACCTCTATATTGTTTTCTATAGTGGCTATAACAATTTGCAGTCCCACCAGCAGTATATGGGGGTTTCATTTTCTCTGCATCCTCTCCACAAGTTGTTAGTACTTGTCCTGTTGATTATAGCCATTCTAACAGGTGTGAGATGATATTTTATTGTGGTTTTGATTTGCATTTTCTTAATATCTAGATATGTTGAGCATCTTTTCATATATTTGTTGGCCATCTGTATGTCTTCTTGGGAGAAGTGATAGTGGATAGCCTTGTTCTGTTAGTGATCTTAGAGAAAAAGTTTTTAGTTTTGCACCATTTAGTATAATGTTGGCTGAGGGTTTGTCATATATGGCCTTTGTTATGTTAAGGTACTTTCCTTCAATACCAGTTTTGTATATATATTTTTAAATCATAAATAAATGCTGTTCTTGTCAAAGGCTTTTCTGCATCTATTGATATGATCATATAATTCTTATTTTTTAATTTGTTTATGTGGTGTATCACATTAAACAATTTGTATATGTTAAACCATCCCTGTGCCTCTGAGATGAAGTCCACCAGATTATAGCATATGTTCTTTTGAATATGTTGCTTTATTCAGTTTGTTAGTATCTTATTTAGGATGTTTGTATCCATGTTCATGAGCGATATTGGTCTGTAGTTTTTTTTGTGTGTGTTATCTTTACCAGGTTTTGGTATCAGGTAATACTGGCCTCATAAAATGAGTTAGGAAATATTGCCTACTCTTCAATTTTTGGAAGAGTTTGAGTAGAATAGATATTAAATCTTCTTTGAATGTTTGGTAGAATTCACTGGTGAAGCCATCTGGTCCTGGACATTTACTTTTTGGTAGGTTTTCATTGATTCTTTCAATTTTCATATTGCTAATCATTCTATTTACATTTTTTAGGTTTTCTTGATTTAGTCTAAGAAGGTTGTATCTTTTCAAGTATTTGTTCATTTCTTCTAGGTTATTAATTTGGTGTTATATACTTTTTCATAGTATTCTTGTATTTCTGTGGTGTCTGTCATAATTTCTCCTCTTTCTTTCTTTATTTTGTTTATTTGGGTTCTTTCTCTTTTTTCTTTAGTGAGTCTTGCCAGGAGTTTGTCAATTTTATTAACCTTCTTAAAAAAACCAGCTCTTTGTTGCATTATTTTTTTTCTATTGTTTTGTTTTGTTTTGTTTTGTTTTCAGTTTCATTTAATTCTTTTCTAATTTGATTATTTCTTTTCTTCTGCTGATTTTAGGATTCATTTGTTCTTCCTTTTCTAGTTTTTTAAGATGAAGCATTAGGTTATTTGGGCTCATTCTCATTTTTTGAGATAGGCCTGTAATGATATGAACTTTCCTCTTATTACCACTTTTGCTGTATCCCAAAAGTTTTGATATGTTATGCTATCATTATCATTCGTTTCTATGTATCTCTTATAATCTCTTTTTATTTCTTTTCTGACCCAGTCATTCTTCAGTTTCATGCTGTTCAATTTTTAAAATTAGATTTTAAAAAGTATAAGTATAGCCATCAGAACTATTTAAAGAGTTAATATTGATAATATTATAAATACTAACAATATACATAAGTGATATAGTTAATATTAATATAGCCATCAGCACCTTAATATCAGTCAATCATAACTTTTTCTGGACTTTCTTTCACTTATTTAAAGTTTTGGCATGGTTTTAATTTTGATTTGTGCCAGGGTTTGGCATACTATGACCCATGGGCTAATTCGACTTTCTGCCTTTTTTGTAAATAAGATTTTATTGGAACACATCTATACTCATTTGTTTACATATTATCTATGGGTACTTCCACATTACAAGAGATGAACTGACTGGTTATGATAGATGCTGTATGACCTGCAGAGCTTAAAATATTAAAGTGCCATCTCACCCTTTACAGAAAGAGTTTTGCCAACTCCTTAGTTACATAATTGGTGGGAGTTATTCTTTTCATTTATTCATTTGTTTATTCATTTTTGAACAAATATTTAATAAATAGTTACTACATGCCAGACACTGTTCTAAGATCTGAGGTTATAGTATATTGGGAGAGGCAATTTTGTAATCATTAAGTTTCTAATCTGGTACTTAATATGTTTTTTTTTTGTTTCCTTTATTTTTTCACATGACAAATTCATGAAGGTGTTCTAAAGTTTTTGTAGTGACACACATATTTGCCTCCATGGTTTTGGTTCTCTTGGAAGCAGACTCTCAGGCAAAGATTTGGACACAAAATTTTATTTAGGTTGTAAAGAAAACACCCTGAGGTGTGCAGAATTAAGGAGAAGAAAAGGCATTTAATAGAAGATGTATTGCTAAGTGGATAATAGTGGGTGACTGGAGCTACATCCCATGGGTAATTCTGGGAAATGTGAAGAACACACACCTCAGAAATGGCCCACCTAAAGGGCAAGAAAGTGGGATACACCAATTCCCAAGAGTCATTAAGTGAGGTCTGCTTCTGTATTTGTGTGTGTGTGTGTATGTAAGTGTATGTGTATGTGTATGTGTTAGGAGTGGAGAGTTTTAATTTCTTAGCATTTCTGACTTGCCTTATGTGGAAGGTGCCTTGTTATCTAGAAACTCTCCTTCATCCAAGATTTTACTTTGCTCTCCCTTCCTACCCTAAAGTGCAGTACCCTCAAGATCCATTGCCAGGCATGTATACTCAGTTTCTGTAGGTACCTATTAGCCAGGTCTTGAAGCTCATTTTCTGAACAATTATTTTCTTCTTAAAGCAAAGTTAGTACTTCTCAAGTCTTGTCATACTGAAACTTGACCCGAGTTACTGACTGGTGCAGGCAGGTGGGAACAGATCTTGAGAAAAAAAAAAAAGATCATTTTGTAAGGTCTTCTCTCCCAAGTGAAGCTTTGTTTGGTCTCCAGGCAAGGAGAGAATGTTATCTTCTAACAATGGGTTTTATATAACTTCAGTCCCAGAGGTTTCAGAGGAATCTGTGATTTCAAAGTCTGGAGCCCATTTACTCAGATGACTCTATCCCATATCTCAGCGTCCTCTGTTTTTGTGTTTTGTTTTGTTTTGTTTTTGTTTGTTTGTTTGTTTTGTCATTGCCCTGACTATAACATAGCAGGCATGTTGGGCCTGTGACTTAAACATGCCTTACAATTCTTCTCTTACATTAATTCCTGGCCTTGATCTTCAGCATGATCTTTCATCACTCTGCAAAAGATGAGAGTTTCCTTAAATGCTGTCAGAGAGACATTCTGGCATTCCCACTATGCCTTGGTTTGGTGTTTAGCTCACTGGAGACCGCCATTTCTTTTTTTAGCTCATTGATGATACTTGACACCACTAGCAAATTGCATAGTCTTTCCATTGATCATTGCCATTATATCTCTCCAGTGCTAGAGAGATTGCATAAGCTGGAGAACCCTCTTCCAGTTGTGTCCTATCCAAATTCAATCTCAAGTGAGAGTTTTAGAAATTATAATATCATAGCACACTACTTCACTTGCTAGAAGCAATGGTGATTGTATTGACATTTTGCCAGTTCCTAACAACAAAAACCAATTCCAAAGATTTGTTTCTTAGGACTACTTTGGACTCAAGCTAGGCTGGCTAATTCATCTTGGTTTTCTCAGCTCTTTCTTAGATTGTTGTATTGAAAGTTCCATATCCCAAAAAAAAAGCCTTCCATTCCCAACAAATATGAAATGATTTTCCCAGGACTGTCTTGTTTAAAATTGAAAGTCTCATGTTTTAAGCACCATTAATCCTCAGCAAAACAGGATAATTGATCACTCTGTTTCCATTGTCTTATTCTTCAAGAGGTAGATCCTGAGGTAGATCTAGACTTATTTGGGAGGTGCAGGGAACATTTATATGATACGGTAGTGGAAAGACAGCCAATCAGGACAACATAATTAAGCCAGAAACCACACTGAGCAATCAGATCTCAATCTCATGGGAGCCTGGGAAATAGGGCAAAACACATGCACCACAAATTTCCCAGCAGTGAAGCAAGGACTTTGGAAGGCTTACATTAACAATTCAATTCCTGAGAGTCCTTTGGAAGGGATATAGCTGGAGGATGTTAAATTTCAGGCACTTTTAGCCTATTGACCATGGTCAGGGTACCCTGACTGTAGTTTCATAAAAAAAACCTTTCAGGCTTAGGGATGACCACATAAATCATTTTACTAGCTTGTTGAGACAACATACATTTTACCAACACACTTAAAAGTAGATATTTGTCACAGAAGAGATGGTAAAATGGAAATAATTTACTTTCTTTCAATTTTTATGTATTAAAAATAATTCTTTAGTTGTAATTTTATACCTCAGCCATTGCAGGGTGTGATGGGGGAAAATGATGGCTTCCCAGCAAATATTCACATTCTAATCTCCAGAATCTATAAATATATTACCTGACACAACAATGTGGACTTTACAGATATAATTAATTTAAGGATCTTGATGTGGGGAGATTATCCTAGATTGTCTGAGAAGGCCAAACATAATCACAAGAGGGAGGCTCCAGACAAAGTTAGAGAAGGAAATATGATGATGAAAGCAGTGTTCAGTGTAATGTGATTGACGACTTTGAAGATGAAGGAAGGATCCATGAGCCATGCAGTGGGAACAGCCTCAGAAACTGGAGAAGAAATAGAATAAATTCTACCCTAGAAACTACAGAAGGAATGTAGCTCTGCTAATACCCTGATTTTAACCTCATAAGATCCACTTCAGACTTCTGACCTCCAGAACTATAAGATAATGCATTTATTTTGTTTTAAACCACTTAAGTCTGTGGTAGTTTATTACAATAACAATAAGAAATGAATACACAGGTTATAACAGATTATCATCATCTTTGGATCTAAAGTGGAAGTAGTGATGTTTCTTTTTCTGATGGAAGTATATTATACATGCTAAAAATCTAGTGACTGAATTCAAGTTCCACAGTTCATGTATAAAATGGAAATCATACTGATATACATCTTATTTTGTTGTCATGGGCATCGAACAAGGTAATCTATATAAGTCATTTAAGAGTTCTTGGCATATAATGAGTTCAAACCATCAACTATTATTGTTGTAACGTAACAACAATAATCTTTATACTTGTGATGATTGCAGTTTATTAAGTGTTCTCACATATATTAGATTAAATTTAAGTCAACACTGTGAGATTGTTTCCCCATTTTCCAGATGACCACACAGAATCTTAGAGGGAATAATGGAAATTAAGGTCTCTCAGTCATTAATAGGCATAGCTGAGATTGGCTTCTAATTCCATGGTTCTTATTCACTCCTGAATTAATGTTGAAAATATAACTAAATTCCAGAGGTAAATGAACAAATGAGGGGAAAAAAATGTGCTTGAACAATGGCACATGCAAGCCTCCCATGTTTAGTAATGTCTCAGAATTGGCTTCTGATTTTTGAACAGAGGTATGTACTGATGTCTAAGTTTTTGACTTTTGGGAACTTTATAGTTTGATTGTGTGTGTGTGTGTGTGTATGTGTGTGTGTGTGTGTGTGTGTGTGTGTGTGTACAAAATTCTCTATGACTGCTCTTTCAGTTCAGTCACTGACTACCTAGAAATATGAGTTCTAGTGGCAGAAGAATATCATAAATTGAGAAGTTTCAAGATTAGAAGCCACCCAGTGATTTTTGAAGAGGAGACCAAACTGGAATTGTTTGCCATTATATATAAAATCTCCACATGCTAAGTGAGTAATAAGTAATTGTTCCTATCACCTTCAGAGTATAAGTGATATCCAAGTGCCTCCTTTTCTTACACACATATTTGTTTTTCACAACAACCATGTAGGATGGGGACTATTAATTTTCTGATTTTACAGATGAAGAAATTGAAGCAGACAGGTTAAATAATTTGCTCAAGATCACAGTAAGAGGCAGAAGTGGGATTTAAACTTAAGTGACCTGGCCCCAGAGCCTACATGCCTATGTACTAATAAGTTACTTGGGAAGATAGAGAACAAATCTCTAAGGGAGCAAAACACAAGATATGTAAGTTTTGAGAAGAAGAGAGAATGCTGGGAAGAGTGTATAGACTCAGGTAAGGTTCCATTACTAGGTCCTTGATTATTGCAGTCAGCAAGAAACACTCATTATATATTAGTGTGTTGATAGAAGGGGCCTGGGATATAAGAAACCAAACTAAGAGAAGAGATCCCATTGATAGTTTTTATCTATTCCACAATTTAGAAAAGGACTAATAATAACTAAATTAATTAAAGATTCAGAGGAAATAAGCTCTATGTAAAAATATGCTTGTTTGATTTACCGACTCAGTTGGAAATTATTAACCCAAATGCCATGGCAGAGCTAGCATAATTGTTTTTATTTAGAAGAACACCTGACCCTAAATTGCTGTGCATAGGTAAATTTGTTTTTGTGAGAGATAAAGGGGCTCCATGGACTTGTTCCTGGCTTCCTCATTAGGGGGTTAAATGAACTAGCTATTCACATCCCATTCAGGAGGCTAAAGTGAGAGTATTTGCTCTGACTGCTTAAGAGGGTGTGTTCTTTTGATAATTAGGACTCACTCAAGCATAACTGGAAAGGCAGAGAAGTTTATCTTTGTTGTCTCCTTATTATTTTTTAACAAAAAGGCTTCACTGCCTCAGAAGTTCACCACTGCAGACATACCTATGTGTGTATGCACATACATACAGCAGCTTGAATTACCTCCTCTTCCCTTCATCACGACTCTTATACCAGCTGTTTGGAATGTATATGGGCTGATACTAGGTGTCCAAATGATGAAAGCAATTTTATGTCATTACTCCCAGGAATGATATTTTTATTTTGAAAGGCACATTTGAGGCTATTAAACCTTACCTTGAAGAACTGATGCTAGAATGGAGAAATTTCAGCCAGAGAAGCAGGCAGTGGAAGGAATATTCTGGATTAGAAAGTGAGATTGTGAGTTCGTCTAGTTAAATCTGTGCATTATATTTTTAGAGTAAATTGTAAATTTCCTTTTTTGTTTATGAATAACGTTACCTGGGCCCCTGTGAATGTGGTGAAACTGGCTTTGACTGTGACTTCTCCTGGGCCAGTTCTCTGTTGAGCCTCAAGCCTATGTCATGGATGTCAAGTATATGTGCCTTAGAGGAAAGATTAAAGAGTTGGAAGGGCGGGCTTGAGAGAGACTGTATAATTTTATTGAGTAATATTTCTTCTTTAAATGGGCTCATGGATAATTCATTTAGCTGGATTTTGATTGCTCTTCTTAGAGAATAGGTTCTATATAATAAAAATGTGGATACTTCAAGTTCCACTGTCACTAACCATCTTGTCAGAAAGGATTCAACTTGATCCCATAGTACAGTTTGACAAACGTTCAAATTTGTACTGATTACACATTCCTCTTTGGTATCTGTGTATTCTCTCTCTTTCTCCCTCTGGATATTTTTTCAGTTTTGTTTGGAGATGAAACTAACAGTCATAGAAAGTAAATATCTGCTTAAACTGAGTGAACAGTAGTCAGTGAAGAGAATATAAAACTCTTCCCAGTGGAAAGCTCTGTGACATGGCATGTGTGAGTCTGTCATGCTCATCAATGCTATGTGCACATGGTGTATATTCAGTACATAAATACATTTAAAAAAATATGGTGCTTGATATATTTATCCATTCATATGCACTTTCCATACTAAGAATTTTACATTTAATTCATTTATGTGCCTCAAGAATGGAAAAAATACAATAAATCCCGAGAAAGGAAACTGAATAACTTCAATGCGATGGAGTGATATCTCTATTCCTAGAGCCAATGGTGGGCCTCTCATCTTAGAGGATATTTTAAATACTACTATGACTGATAATAGAAAACCATTGAAAATATAATAAATTTAGCATACACTATAATTATAAATATGTAAAAAATGCATGCACATTGGGACAAGTATAAAATGAAAATACTTTTTGAGGATAAAAAGATATTTTAAGTGTTATGTTTCATAACTATAGTGTGAAATTTTAAATTAAGAAAACATTAATTAAAACTTTTCTTAGAAGTTTAGAAAAAAATTCTCTGTATTGGTAGTTTAATACTGAGGGAGTTCAGAGGATATGTGAATTTGACCAAAAGCATACTTATGTCTTTATTTTCATTTATCCTCTAACAAAAGTGTAGCATTTCTTTCTATTATAAAATAATTAACTCACAGAAGCATAAGCAATACCTCTGTGACTTTTTCACCATTAGAAATCCCGGGTATTTTGGTGCTGTTGAAATGTTTGAAATAACAGTTAGGCTTATTACTAAAGATACTTGGAAATCACAATAGTTAGCAGACCCATTGTTGGATCACATTCTTAAGTGCATTAATAAAGAAGCACATATAGTACTATGTTACATATATTAAAAATAATTTTTACTGTGATTCACTAAGTTTATAAATAAGTTTCACTAAATTTCACTGTTTCATTTGTACCCCATTTTATTTTAATGTTTAAAAACATTGCTTTGAGCAGTGAGCAGTCTATTGGCTTCACCAGACCTTTCAAGACTTCCAACCAAAGTTCCTATTGTTTATAAGAATTCAGAAGTAGTTGAGATCATTCATCAACCTGAAATATAACAGATATAAAATAAAAAATGAAGATTTTTGAAAAAATTAAAATCAGTATATAAAAACTGAATAAGGGGGAATTGACGAAATGTTGCTGTGTGATTGTGCCTGTAGAGAATCGAAGTGGAGAGATTAAAAACATGACAAAGTTGAACATAATGATAGTCAAGCTGGATCATGTAAAAACCATATAAGAGCACATTTTTTTTCCAAAAAAGAAGTAGGGAATCAATATTCTGGATAGTTGCTGGGGTGGGGGATCAACTCACTTAGCTCTTTTAGAAAAGTATCTTCTGAAGCATTTACTGTTACCTGAGTGGTGATTAAAGGACAGAGTTTCCATCTCCGAGGAAAATGTACCGACTGTGACCAAATTAGCTTTGAGTTTGCTATTATTTAAATGTAGTTTCTTGTATTTATTAAAATGAAGTGACTATCATATTAAAATTGAAAACGAGCAGTTGCACATGCAAATTATTTCTAAAGTTCAACTGCTGCTAAATGAGACACAGTCTCCTAAACTTAGAAATGTTTAACATAAATTATGACCTAATTAACATTTGCATGGTAATCTGGACTTCCTACAGCTTATTCTGCTAATTAACACATGACAAATGAGCGCACATTAATATTTTATTGTAACATAACTTGTCCAAGAAAGCTTCTTAACTCCTTGGTAACATTTTATATTTTTTTCCATTTTATGCTTGAGAAGCATTTTATTGTGGTTTATGCCATTATGTAATTTATATGAAAAAGATTGTTTCACATTGTAAATTTAATAAGAGAGAAAGATGCAGGGTCTAGTAGTGTCTTTTTCTTCATTTAAATTATTCTACTTACTCTTTCTGGGAAATGCCTGCATTTTTGGAAAAAACAAACAAACAGTAAACCATTTCCTTGATATGTATATCTTAGCTAATTATCATTTGCCATGGTAAATGTACATTCTATACCCACAATATAGTCTCCCAGACCTATGAGATCATGAGTAAATCCAGGCCCATCAAGGAGAAAACATATAATTATGGATTTTATACTTTGCAAATGGTTTCCTGTTGGTCATATATTGTTAGTTTGTGTTTTTTACTCTCAAATTAGGGAGGCTAGCATGCTTCTCTCTCTACCAGGGGCAGAAAGTACCTACCAGTGTCCATTGTAACTCTGATTTGTTGTTGGGTTGCAGTTTTTCAGTTTTGATTTGCTTTCGTGACATATTGTAGAATGTTTTGTTTTAATTTGTTTTATTTAAGACTTTCCAAGGATGATTGCAAAGTGGCTTCTTATCTGATCAGATACATCTGAACATGTGATCTTTGAGATCTGGGAGATTTTCTAAACTAGAATGAGAACAATTGTCTATGATTAGTAATGTATTGGGTGTTTTAGAAGCACATTACAAGGGCATCTAATGAACAATTGAGAGGATCCCTCCCTAGTGTCTTGCGCTCCATGTTTAAAGATACCATTGAGGTAATTGAGCAACCTTTCCTGTGTAATGCTTGAAACTTACTGTTTCCTAAACCTATTACTTTTGAAAGTATGTTCACCAACACTTCTGACACCAGTTATCTAGGATAATTTTCCTCACATCAACCAATTATCAAAATTTCTGGGAACCAACTGGGTGTCCTACAATTCAATTCAATTCTGACACTAATTACTTGGAGTTAGCATAGACCCCACAAATTAAAGGCTCAGTCCCAAAAGACTGCTCTTTAATTCACATGCCAGTCACAAGTTCCAGGCCACTTGTACTTCTGATTGACTGGCTATATAAATTATGGGTTCTCACAATCTCATCTTTGAGCATCACAATTTGCTAGAATGTTTCACAGAACTCAGGGAAAACTTTGCTTACTATTACTAGTTTATTATAAAGGATATAATAAAGGATACAAATAAATAGCCAGATGAAGAGGTATATAACGTGAGGTCCAGAAGGGTCCCAAGTAGAGGATCTTATATCCCCATGGAACTGGAGTACATCACTCTCCTGACACATGGGTGCATTTGACAACTTGAAAATGTTTTGAGCACCATTTTTTTTGGGATTTTTTATGAAGGTTTCATTATGTATGAATGATTTATTAAATCATTGGTTATTGTTGATCAAATTCAACCTCCAGCCTCTTTCTACTCCTTGGAATAGAGGTTTGGGTCTATTCCAACCCTTGAATCATGCTTTGGTCTTTCTGGTGTCCAGCCCCTCTCTTGAAGGTATCTAGGGGTCCTGAGCCACCAGTTATCTCAATAGCATACAAAAAAAGACACTCATCACTCTTGATATTCCAAGGGTTTTAGGAGGTCTTGTTTCAGAAACCAGGGATGGAGACCAAATATATATTTTATTATATTACAATATCACAACTGCAAACCCCCTCTACTAAGAACTTATAAAAAAGCCAGAAAGAGTGCTGGAGAGTGAAGTTGTGAGTGGAGATATATGTGTTCCACTTAACCTATTAATAATATATATATGTGTGTGTATAAGTCATTTATATGCAGATGGATAGATATAAATATATAGATATAGGTAGATACAGACAGATATATACATACATACATATGTAAATATATAGATGTACATATATGTTTATGTATGTATGTATGTATGTATGTATGTATCTATCTATCTATCTATCTAACCAGAAACAACTCCAATGTTCATCAGAAGGTAGATGGAGAAATGAACTGTTTAATATCCATAAAATAAGATGCTACTCAGCAATAAAAAAGGATGAACTATTGATACATTCAATAGTGACATGGATGTATCTCAATATAATTATGCTAAAAAAATATGAGTACATACTTTATGATTTTATTTATGGAAACTTCTAGAATATATAAACTAATGTAAAATAACAGAAAACAAATTAATGGTTAATTGGAAGGAGGTTGGAGGGAGGAATTTTAAAGCAGCAAGAGGAAACTATCTTGACTGTGGTAATGGTTTCACAGGTATATACATATGTTAAAATTTATTGAATTATACACTGAAAATTTTCAATTTGTTATATGTCATAAAGTCATATATATTTGTGTGCATTTGCATGTGTATGTGCATGTGTGTGTGCCCACATCTCCCTTTCTTCCAACAAAGGATATTAGCTTCAATAAAGTGAAATATTTTCTCTCTCACTCACTGCTATATTTCCAGCTCCTAGAATTGTGCCATACTCATAGTAGATGCTCAGTAAAGATTTGTTTAAGGAATAAATAAATGCAAAGAATGGATATATACTTCTCTGTAGATATAAACATTTTGTTTCTCCTCTTGGGTGTGTGTTTGTCTAAAAATTATCTTTTTATTTCTCTCAATAGAGCAGGAATATAAGCCAGATGGCTCTGAAACATGTAAAAAATAAATAAACCCAGGTGACAGAGAACTGAGCAACACACTGATTACATGGAATAAACAGGTAGAAGGAGAATCCAAGCATAGGTTTAAAGACAAAATATTCCATGAGGGGAGCTGACTGTACAGTTAACTTCTGATTTTCAGGAGCTGATTTTAGGTGATTCTAGAACTATGGTAAGATTATTGAAAGGTATCAAGAGGTAATAGTAAATTGAGGTAGAAGGACCTGTGACCCAAATTTGATGGATTCAAAGCAGAGAGGAAGAAAAGCAAAATACCACAGAAGAACTAGAGGAAAAAAACTCTGGGATATTTATGAACTATCTGCTTTCCATGACTCTGGATTTCTGTCAGGGTGGTAAAATGACAGGTTTCCTTGAAGCACATTATCTTGAAGGGACATTACATAAAAATAGCACTGGTACAAAGTCTTTGATATGGTACCAGGCAAGATGGCCAACTCTACATAGAATACTAGAAAATAGGCTTCCTGCTTAGGTTTGACTTGAGGTGATGGCATAGAATTTTATAGTAGAATATAATTATTTCTGTAATATTGTCCAGGATTCATTGTTTGAGGATCAGCAGGTTATTTTTTCTCAAGTTAACTCCAAATCTATTTTCTTGTGACATCTACATTTTAATTTTTTTTTTTTACATCTGTGGCCATCTTAAATATGACCAGAATTTGCTTGTTCATTTGGTACAGACCATGTTTATGATCTTTCTAATTTTCTCCATGTTAAACATCATATTTCTTAGTCATTCTTCATAACATATATTCATATTATCTTGCCATCTTTCACATTACTCAATCATCATTGTGTACTTCCAAAAACAGATTGATTTTTAATTAAAAGTCAAATGTCTTCCCCCTCCAAGACTGAAGCCTCCATAATGGTAAGGGATGTGGTTCTCCTGTTCTTGTTTATTGTTGGAATTTTACAAAGGGAAGTGGTTATCCTGTTCTTGTTAATTGTTGGCATCTGCTGAACGCTCAAAAATTTCAAGAAAATAATTAATTGACAAGTTGTCATGATCTTCTGGACATAAAGTTGGACCTCGTTCTTTAGAAATGAACTGTATTTTGCAAAACATTAAGATCTTTCATTTGGATTTTATATTTTCACCAATGAAGCCTAAGATTTTGCCAATGTTTTTACATCACATTTTTGAACTTATGACCAAATTATCAACTTACCATTCACCATTTATTGCCAATTTGCATTTTGAATTTATGACCAACTTATGTTTTTAAATATCTTTAATATAGGCTGTTCTGAGATATTTTCTTGTCTCATTCTTATGCAGCTGAATTTGGATACTAAAGTGTATCATTGATAGATATTAGAAGCATTTAGGTTTAGCACAATGCCTGCTATATGGTAAGCATTTCCATTATTTGTGGGGAGATAGATTACAAAATTGTTTTTATTGTGTTGTTATTACAATTCTGAATTGTGTATCAATATTAAGTGTAAGTTGCTAAGCATTATAACCATCTATTAATGAAATTTCCATCTTTCCTTCCTTCCTTCCTTCCTTCCTTCCTTCCTTCCTTCCTTCCTTCCTTCCTTCTTTCCTTCCTTCCTTCCTTCCTTTCTTCCTTCCTTCCTTCCTTCCTTCCTTCCTTCCTTCCCTCCTTCCTTCCTTCCTTCTTTCCTTCCTTCCTTGTTTCCTTCCTTCTTTCCACACTGAGAAAATACTCTTGACTTAAAAATAGTTTCAAATTAATTATTAGGTAACAGATAAGGTAATAACTGGTTTTTGATAAGTAATACATATAAAGTAATGAATACAACATGGAGCAAGATTTTGAGGTTGTAAAATACTATGCTCAAGATATTCTGTTCATCAAGGATTTTAAAGTATTTATTGTGGAATTAACATTATTGTAGGTCTTCTAGAATCACACACCTATTTCTAGCTCAGACAGAGTTATTTTGTTTGTATAAGCTGACTATTTCTGCTGTTTGAGGCTTGAGACATTATCGTATGACAAAGCTGATAGCTCTAAGCTTTTAAATCTTTAATCACTCCAACTTCTGTACTTGGGATCATGTTACTTAAGTAGGTGCCACTATTCTCAGGAATAGAGCTGCTAAAACAAAGACATATCTGTGTCTTCTCTTCCCTTGTGGTTTACCTTAAACAAACCCCTAAGAACATAAAACTGGAAACCATAAACTTCTTATTTCTTCCAAAATTCTTCTTTGTCTATTCAAGAAAGATCCTTTATGTTATGCTTTTAGTAGCATGACTTGATGTCTGCCTTTTTCCACTTTATTTCTTAGTGCATAAAAAGTTGTTCTTGCTTATTCTTCTTCATCCAAATAGCAATAAAAAAGCATAATCATAATAGTAGCTAATATTTTGAACATTTACTATGTGAGAAGCCATGGGCTAATTACCTTACATGCATTCTCTGATTTAATCCTCTATATTGTTGACCATAAATATCTACTATGTTGGTTGTTTATAATGCAAATTTCTAGACCTTGTCCTCAGAGATTTCAAATCAGTAGGTTTTGGCTGAGGTGCAAGACTACATTTTTGGATAGTTTTAAGGAAAGGAGTAAGTACCTTGAACTCTGCAGTTTTTAGCATACATGCTAGATCATTCTAATTAAAGTGTTGCTAGGACTGCACTTTGGGAAAAAATGGTATATATGTCCAACAATTGATAAACTGCTGGGATGAAAACAAGGGCTTGGGTCTTTCAGTAGCTATGTCTTACCGGTTAGATGGGTGGGGTGCTATTGGTTAACAAGAGTATATGAAATGTGGTGATTAAGAACAGAACATAACTCTGGAGCCAGACAGCCTGAGTTCCTATCCCAGTTCTGCCACTTGGTAGTTATGTGATCTTGAGTAAGTCACTCAGTCTTTCTGTGTTTCAGTTTTCTGACATGTAAAATGGGGATGGAAATAGCACTCAACTTATATGGGCATTGGAAAAATTGAATGTGTTAATACCTATAATTTGCTTTCCTAATAAAGGAATTAGGAAATGCTTAAATAAAAGTGTAAAGATAGGCATAGTTACAATGCCTGACACATTGTAAGTACTATTTAATTATTTTTTTTATTATATGTTTTATTATTCAGGGTATAATTTTTGAGGCTTAAAGAATGAAATGGAGTCTACCAGGTGAATTGCCAGATGTGGCAATAGCAGGTGACATTCCTAGCAGAGCAAACATCATGTGCAAAAGCACAGAGATGAGAAATAGCCTTATGTTACTAGAGCAGAAAGTCTGGGATGCGAGGCTAGAGATGTAGTCAAGGATTAGTTCCTAAAGGTCCTGGGTTTATACTGTAGATTTTAAAGTGAAAATGAATCTTAAAAGAGTATCATAGGGAGATTATTTTCAATGTTACTTTAGTAAAACTGTGGAATTTGAGTTTGAGAAAAATAAGTTAACAGGCAGAGTGACTAGTTAGGAAACTGCAGGGATCCAGGTGACAGGTGGTAAGGAGACAGAATACAAACACTAGTGAAAGATTGTTGAGAGAATATTTAAGAAACATTTGGGAGATAAATAGATAGGTCTTGATTTTATGGGTATGGGTTAAGAATAAGTGAGGGGCAAGTCAAGTTTCTGTTTTGGGAACTGAGTGAACAGCAATGCCACTAACTGAGATAAAACATAGGGAAGTGTTTACATATCCAGCAAGTTCAGTTTTGGATTGTGGAGTTTTTCATACCCATGGAGTGTACACATAGAGATATTTACAGGCAGTTGGACATTAAGGGACTCAAGTTTGAATCACTGGTTTGATTGAAGTTTGGAACACATAGCCTAACATATAAGAGAGTTCTGGTAAACTGAAAAGAACAGTGTAAATATGACATTCAGAGCAGTGTTATCCTATTGCAGTTTTCAGCAATAATTAGTTTATGTTAAAATACAAAACTCTAAATACAAAATTTTTCTAAAAAGGAGTAGTATATTCTTCCCCTAGCTCATTAGAAGGATTTCAGAAGAGAAAACATTGTGTGCAGTGACATGCACTTAAATTTTAGACTTACAAAGGACATTGTTAGGCCATCCTCATTTTTAGTTAATTAGAAAATAAGCAGATAAGCCAGTAAAAGAGATCTCCTTTGGGTAGAATTTTCCATTTGTTGTGGGCTTCTGGGAAGATTGCTTATATCTATGGCATTATAGGTATAGGTAATATAACTAGAGAAGGTATTTTTATGGATTTGCAGAATATTAGTAAAGAAAATTAGGCTGATATATATATATATAGATATATATATAGATATAGATATAGATATATATAGATATCTATATCTATATCTATATCTATATATATATCTATATATATATATATATATATATATATATATATATATGAAAAGGGCCTCCTGAGACTGAGTGATTTACTCCAGATTTAACAGTAAATACATGACAGGACTAGGCTCTTGGAGTAAAGTTAATCGAATTGCAGCTTTTCCAGTGTTCCATTTTTCAAGATTGAAAAAATATATTTGTATCTCTTAATTACTTTCCTTTTTTCCTGCTCACCTTACATCTAAGGAAGAAATTAAAATATGAATAAATGTAGCGCTACCAGGATGGATATGTTGGCTTGGAAAACCTCCTCCATGAAACATAGCAACTGCCTAATAAAGTTTGGTTAGAAAGTTCTATTGGATTAAAATGTTTTCTTATTTAAGAGACAAATGTTACATCCTCCTGTGTAGCCATTCTTTTCTCAAATATATATTATAGTAGAGTTAGTAGGAAAAGCAGGACTGGTAGTAGTAACTATAGTAAGGTGTAGTAGTGGAAGTAATAACTATAATGGTAGTGACGGTGAGGATGATGGCATGTGTTTATTAAGTGCATTCAATGAGCCAGACACTGTATATCTCAGAGGCTGTACAAAAGCATAATTGAAAACTTTAATGCTCCAGTTCAAATTCCTGGGAATGTACCTCGGTGTAAGCATTTCCTAGCTATATGACTTTGAGCAAATATTTAAATTCTTGAAGTTTCAATTTTCACATCAGTAAAAATAAGAAAAATAATATTGCCTACATAAAATGAATACTTTGAGACAGAGTATTAAATCATCTGAAAAAATTTATAACTGTAACTCTGTGAGGGAAGTTTTATTATTAACCCCATTTTATATATTAGTAAAATGAGACTCAGGAAGTTGAAATAATCCACAAGTCTGATTTGTGGTAGAGCTAGAATTTAAATCCAGGTCAACTCCTGAACTTGTCTCCTAACCACCATATGCACTTAATTTGAATAAATTGCTTCTATCTTGGATCTTCAAAATTGCTTCTTAAATCTTGAACATCTTATTAGGCCATGTTTGCATTTGTTATCCCAGAACAGTTTTCATCATACAGAATCTTTAATTTCTGACTCTTCTCCAGAATTGTTGCAGTGAGATGCCTCTGTTGTAAACATCAGTGCTTAGGATCATGAGTAATTGGCCTTTTCCAGGAAAATGATAGTTGACAAAAAGTGGACTTTTAGCATGCAAGACTGATGGCTAGAGGAAGTAGAATCACAGAATGTAGATCCGGGGTCAAAAATACTGTTATTGAAACAGTTTTTAAAACTGGAAACCTGACTGCTTTTTTTGTATACACTAATGTACTGAGACTGGCTGCAGTTGTACTCTACATTATATGCGTTGAGTAGTTAACTGCCATGCCTGTTGATTGCCAACAAGGTTAAAAGTAGTTGCTTTTTGGATTCCCAATGAAGTCCAGGACCCTTGTGACTCTGACTCTTTCTTCTAGGCTAATAGAATCTCAATCACCTTCAATGAGTTTTTTTCCTCTCTGTTCTTTTTCCATAAACTGATTCTTAAAGCAACTTGTAATTTGTGATAAGAGTATTGAAAACCTAACTAGGAAGTTACATTCAACTCCACAAAGATCACTTCAGTAGGATTGTTATGAATTGCTTTCATTTCATACTATTTTAAATCCCAATGACTTTAACAAGTGGCTTGTTGAAAGTAAATATTGTTTTATTACATGTTGTGATGAAGCAACAATAAAGATGTTGTCTTTGTAAGTTAACTTTCTAACCCTTAGATATCTTCCAAATGTCTGAAATGGATAGAAAAGTAAAGTCAATGTCAATATTACTGCTGATAGACCAAGAAACTTTATCTTTCATAAAAAAATTTCTATCAATAGAATTAAATGAGAATCATAGAAATGTTGTGAGTTTTTTTTTATTGTTGTTGGTCTACTGCCATTTAGAAAGATAAATGGAAAAACTAGGACCCAAACCCAAGTGTTTGACTCTTGGTTTAGTCTTCAAGGATCAGAGTTTGATAAAAAGATCAAGATTCTAAAGTAGCCTCTACCAAAACCTGTAAGCTATAAATCATCTTTGCATTATTCCTCTCTCCTAAATAATTTATTCCTCATTTTAATTTTTGGAGCAATTTATATAAACCTTAAATATAGGAGGCACACCAATACAGTGGTTATAGATGTAAACTTTATTATCTGATAGACCTGTTCTAG
Organism: Macroglossus sobrinus; assembly: GCA_004027375.1. Taxonomy (NCBI): domain Eukaryota; kingdom Metazoa; phylum Chordata; class Mammalia; order Chiroptera; family Pteropodidae; genus Macroglossus; species Macroglossus sobrinus. The sequence goes on from PVKZ01002085.1 coordinate 93,906, forward strand.
TTCTAAAGCATGACATTGGCTAGCTTTGTGACATCAAATATGTTAATAATCTCTCAAAGTCTTGTTTCTACATCTGTAAACTGGGGCCATTGATAGCAGCTAAATTACTTTGATTGTTTGAGGACTGAAAAATAGAATTACGATGAAAAAAGACAGTACTAAAGTATACTCTATATTGATGATGATGATAATGATGATAATGATGATGACCTTTTTTGTATAGTGTATTATAATAATTTATTTATGTTTGTCTGTCCCATTAAACAAGGAACACCTTGAAGGTAGGTGTGAATTGTATTCGTGTTGTTTCCTCAGAGACTCATGTAGTCTTGGCTATCTTGGATGCATCTAATAAATATAGGATTAAATTGAATAAAACAGAGTTTAACAGCAATCAAAATCTATCTTGTAATTGCTTATAATTGCTGATTATGCTACTATTTGACATTGAAGAAGTCACTGCCTCTCTTGATGTATCCATTTTTCCATGTATAAGGAGGAGGTATTCTACCACCTCTTCAGGAAAGCTATAAGAATGCATTTAACTTTTGATGACAAATTGTACCTTAATTTGTGAGGGATTAATATTTAATATTAATGAAATTCATAGCCTTCTATTCCACTCTTTTTTTTTTGTAGTTACAAAGTATTTGCTAGCATAAAGGAGCCCAGATGAAAGAGTGTGAAGGCCATACCTATGTCATGCACATACCAAATGAGAGAGTACCTCTCAAATCAGAGAAGGGCTTTAATTAGGAAGAAAAGCATTGTGAGCAGTAAGAGAATTAATTGAGCCACTTAACTGCATTAAGCCCCCAACCCTTACCTATTAATTTCTAAGCAGTTAAATATTTAGGTGATAATTTTTGTTTTTGCTTGAATTATTTGGATTTTAATTGTTTGTTTTCTATAGATTTTATGTGAAAATAATTTAAAATAAAATCACATGTCAAAATGTCTGGTGATGAATACACAAAAATGATTATTATATGTGAATAGTGAGATTATAAACAATTTCTTTGTCCTTTCTTATTCTAAATGCTCTTAAATTTAGACGCCTTTAGTGGCATGGAACTGATTTATACAGACTGGCCCAAGTGCATTGGCGCTTATGGCAAATAGCCCAACAGGGATCTCTTGAGAATCTGTCAACAGGTGTCTTTGTACTGTTGAGGCTCATGGGAAATGGAGATGAATGGGAAGCTACACTGCAAAAGTAGTAGTTCTCGTTGTACTATGGCAATTACAGGCTTTCAACAACTTTATTGGTCTTAACTTTTTTTTTGTTTTTTTTTTTTTGCTTTTGATTCATTATCAACTAACCTTCATTCAATCTTTGTTTGACATTTTTCTCTCAGTTTCTGCTTCTTCATGGTCTCTGCTATTTTTCATAAATTTAGTTCACTCACCAAAACAAAATTTCTTAGTAAGTTTTCAGATATGGTTTATGAAGGTCATTACCTCTCCTGATGCTCCTAAGAGACTAAAAAGTTCAAGATAGTGCTTTCTGTAGGCTTAGAAGTAAATTTTATTTGTTTTTAGCTTTTATCTATTCTGAAATGTGTATCTACCTATTCCAATAATGCAAATTTTTGTCATATATTTAGAATTCGCAAGAACTACCTACTCACTCAGAGACCAGGAAAAAGGTTTATTACAATTTTAGATACTCTGCAATTTGAGTAGGTTTTTAACAATGCGAGGGCTTTGATATTCTTTTGAAACATTCTTATAGATCCTGTGCTTTCCCCCGAATTTCTTTCTGCATTTGACGTAGTGAAACTGTAGCAATACATGCTTCCCTGTCTGAACAGATGTGCCCAACATGGAAAGCTCAAGCCACAGGTCTTGATCTTTATCGCAGAAGTTGAGCCATAATTCTGGTATCTGAGAAAACTAATATCCAATACTTCATGAAATTCACTATTCTCCCTACTCCCGGAAGGGATTTTCTCTGTTCATAAGAGGCACAACCCATTTATAAGTACTAAAATAGACAGCCATTAACCAAGACTTCTGAAAGTGTAGGTTTACCTGCTATTCTCATTTGAATTGTTCAGAATGAAAACCTCCTATGGTCACTTTCTCTCTTTTCTCAAACTGTTCTATGGTCAAAAACCCTTCCAGAACATGGTCCAGGTTAAAGGCACTATTCATTGACATTTTCTAGGAGAGGGCCTGATGAGGATCAGATATCAATAACTGTGTAGAGTCTGGGTATGTTTGGAGCTTCTTCAAGATTTAAGTCATTTTCTGGGTTATCTATTACAACTTGCAGAGCTTCTGATGTTTCTCTTTGCCCTTTTATTTCAATAGCTCTATATTTTATAGGTCTCCTTTGCCTGATCTTGTAGGTATCTCTGATTCTTGTGTTAAAACAGCATCATTGCTTCTCATTTTCACTTAGTCTTAAGATTAGCTAACTACATAAAAAAGCATTCTGACTGTAATTTCCCCTTCTGATTTTTGAAATTTATAACTAAATTATTGGTTTATTATTTTAAAAATTCTTGAAACTATAAATGTAATAGCAGTCAGACCACTTGCTTCTGTAATGAGAATGCAGAGAAGGTAAGATATACCATTATTTACTTTTAATTCAGCTAAAAAGTGATAGCAGCTTGTTGCCAATAATAATGATTTTGAAGTTTGTTAGACTTGTGACCAGATAGCCTATTGTGGTATAAACCCATTTTTCCAGACAGTGGCCTGGTAAAGAAGAATTATTTGATATTGTCAGAAGAAAAAAGGGCTTTTGGTAGTGTTCTTTTAAATGATTTATAAAAAGAATCTTTCCCCTTGATAAGAACCATTGAGGTTAACATGAGATATTAGAACATTCTTCTTGCAGGATCATCATGAAATCAAAATCAAAAGGGTCTTCAGCAAGACACCCCATAAATCCCAAGATAATAATTACATTCTTCGAATTGGAAATCTTACAAGTTTGCAGATATTTTAAAGTTTGGCATTTGTAGCTTTTTCATACTATGAAATATTTATGCATTGTTCAAATAAGCCTGCTTAGTTACCATTGGATACCTACTGTTGTACAGGAATTGCATTTAGAAAAGAATTGAACCTGATTTGCAAAGTCCATAAAGCTCTCATTGCCAGAGATTTCAGTAGAAATCCTTTTGAGACAATAGTTGAAAATACTAGGAAATAGATGTTCATTTTGTTTGGAGGGTTTTTGTTATTTGTGGTAATGAAAGAAAAAGAATTATTGTCAATTTGCATTTAATTTAGAGGACATGAGATTGCCAATAAAATTTGACTATCTGTACTAGATATTTTTAAAACAATAATTATTTTAAAATTCATATTTCAATTACAGTTGACATACAATTAAATTAGTTTCAGGTGTATGACAGAGTGATTGCACATTTATATCCCTTACATGGTATTCACCTTAATACATAGTTATTATAATATTATTGAATATATTTCCTATACTGTGCTTTATATCCATGTGACTATTTTTATAACTGGTATCTTTAACTCCTTAATTTCTTTCTCCTTTCTCTCCAATCCCCCAAATCCCCCTCCCATCTGGCAACTATCAGTTTGTTCTCATTATCCATGAGTTTGTTTCAGCTTCATTTTATTTTTTAGATTCCAAATGTAAGTGAAATTATATGGTATTTGTCATTCTCTGTCTGATTTATTTCCCTTAGCATAATAGCCTCTAGCTCCAACCCTGTTGTCGCAAATGTTAAGATCTCATTCTTTTTATGGTTGAGTAATATTCCATTGCATATTTGTGCCATATCTTCTTCATCTATTTGTCTATCAATGGATATTTAGGCTACTTTCATGTGCAAATAATGCCAGTTTTACTTTTTCTTTTTCAATTTGTATGCTGTTTATTTCTCTTTCTTGTCTGAAGACTGTAGTCAGTACTTCCAGTACAATGTTGAACAGTTGTGGTGAAAATGGGCACCCTTATCTTGTTCTTGATCTTAAGGAAAATGCTTTTAGCCTTTCCCCATTGAGTATGATGTTAGCTGTGGGTTTGCCATATATGGTCTGTATTATGTTGAGGTATGTTATCTCTATTCCCACTTTGCTGAGAGTTTTTATAATGGAGCTAGATTTTGTCGAACACTTTTTCTGCATGTACTGATATGATCATGTGAGTTTTATATTTCAATTTGTTAATGTGATGTATCACATTAATTGATTTGCAGATATTTTACTAACTTTGCATACCAGGAATAAATCTAACTTGAATAAATCCAACATGATCAAGATATTAATGTATCGCTAAATTTGATTTGCTAAGGTTTTGTTGAAGATTTCTGCATCTATGTTCATAAGGAATATTGGCCTATAGTTTTTTTTTTTTTGGTAATATCTTTGTCTAGTTTTAGAATTAGGTTAATGGTGGCCTCATAAAAAGAACTACAGAGCTTTCTCTCTTCTTGAAGTTTTTGGAATAGTTTGAGAAGAGATGTTTGGTAAAATTTACCTGTGAAGCCATCCAGTCCAGGAATTTTGTTTTGGGTAGTTCTTTGTTTACTGACTCAATTTAGTTAGTAGTATTTGGTCTTTTCAAGCTTTGTTCATTTTTGGTTCAGTCTTGAAAGATTATATGTTTCTAGAAATGTATCCATTTCTTTCAGATTGTCTAATTTGTTGGCACATATTTGTTTGTAGTATTTTCTTATAATTCTTTGTATTTCTGCAGTGTCAGTTGTCACTTCTCTTTTATTTCTGATTTTGTTTATTTGGGTCCTCTTTTTTTCTTGATAAATCTGATTAAAAATTTATCATTTTTTTCTCTTTTCAAAGAACCAGTTCTTTGTTCCATCAATCTTTTGTATTGTTTTTTTAGACTCTATTTTATTTATTTCCACTCTGATATTTATTATTTCCTTCCTTCTATTCACTTTTGGCTTTGTTGTTGTTGTTCCCTTTGGTGTAAAGATAGACTGTTTATTAAATATATATTTTTTTGTTTCTTGTGGTAGGCCAGTATTGCTGTGAATTTCCCTCTTAAGGCTGCTTTTATTATATCTCATAGATTTTGGGTCATTGTGTTTTCAAATTTATTTATTTAAAGTTATCTTTTAATTTTTTCCTTGATCTCATTGTCAACCCATTTATTGTTAGGTAGCATATTATTTAGTCTCCATATGTTTATTTGTTTTCCAGTTTTTTTTTCTTGTAATAGATACCTAGTTTCATAATATGATGGTTGGAGAAGACGCTTGATATGATTTCAATTGTTTTAAGTTATTGAGACTTATTTTGTGTTCTAACATGTGAACTGTCTTTGAAAATGTTCCACATGTACTTAGAATTTATATTCTGCTGTATGTGTACTTAAAAAGAATGCATATTCTGCTTCTTTGGTGTCATATGCTCTAAAAATTAGTTAAATCAATCCAATCTAACGTGTCACTTAAGGCTGCTATTTCCTTGTTGATTTTCTGTGCTGAAGATCTGTCTGTTGGTGTCAATGGAAGTTAAAATCTCCTACTATGACTGTATTACTGTTTATCTTTCCCTTTATGTATGTTAATATTTCCTTTATATATTTAGGTGCTCCTATATTGGATGTGTAGATGTTCACAAGAGTTATATCCCCATATTGGATTGATCTCTTTATTATGAAATGATCTTTTTTGTCTCTTGTTATAGCCTTTTTAAAAGATGATTGTGACTAATATAAGTATTGCTACTCCAGCTTTTTAAAATTTTGTTTTTTGTCTAATTATTTTCTGCGTCTTCTTTTCTTAAATTTATTTTAATTAGTTTCAAGTATACAGTAAATTGTTTAGACATCTGTAGTTCATAAAATAATCTTCTCAGTTGCTCCCTCCCTTCCTTGACCCTCCACCTAGTCAATGTGTTAATGCTAACTGCATTCCCTATGCTGTGCTCCCCATCCCCATGACCATTCCTCAGCTATTAATTTGTACTTTTTTAACCCTTCACCCTATTCTCCCAGCCCTCTAAACACCCCTGTCCTCTGTCACCAAATTGTCCACTATATTTGTGAGTCTATTTTTGATTGGTTTGTTCTTTTTATTCCTTAGATTGTGCATATAAGTGAAATCATATAGTGTTTATCTTTCTCTGTCTGACTTAAATACCTTCTAGGTCCATCCAAGCAATATCTTGTTCCATCCCCCTTCCTTTTCATATGTAGGGGTTTTGTTTTCTTATCCATTCAGCCACCCTATCTTTTGGTTGGAGCATGTAATTCTTTTCCATAGAGGTACTTATTGATAGGAATGTAGTTACTACTATTCTTTATTCCTGTTTTTTGATACATATTTTTCTTCTTAAAGAAGTCCTGTCAACATTTCCTGTAATACTGGCTTGGTGGTGATAAATTCCTTTAACTTATTTTTGTCTGGGAAGCTCTTTATCTGTCTTTCACTCTAAATTATTATTCACTGTAGATCCTGGGTCTTCATCCTGTTGAATATTTTTTCCCCAGACCTTCTGTTCTGCATAGTTTCTTTTGAGAAATCAGCTGCCAGTCTTATGGGTGTTCCCTTATAAGTAATTATTTGATTTTCCCCTCCTGCTTTTAGAATTCTTTCTTTGTATTTAAACTTTGGCATTTTAATTATGATGTGTCTTGATGTGGGCCTCTTTGAATACCTGATTTTTTGAATTCTCTAAGCTACCTAGGATTTTATGTCTATTTCTTTCACCAGGTTAGGGAAGTTTCCCATCATTATTTCTTCAAACAGCTGTTCAACATCTTGATTTTCTTCAGTTACGCCAATCAGATGAATATTTCAACCCTTAATAGTAACTCATATCCTCTTTAAATTATTTTTATAGTCTCGGCATCTTTTTTTCTTGCCATTCTGATTGGATATTTTTTACTTTCCTGTCCTCTAGATAGGGCATTTGATCTTTTTTTTTTATTCACTTTGTTTATTACTTTGTTGTTCCATTTAATATACTTGTTGTCTCAGTTAATGTGTTCTTCATTTCTGACTGGTTCCTTTTTGTAATTTCTATCTTCATATTTATGTTTTTTTATCTCTTTGTTGAAGTTCTTTACCCTTCCCAAAAGTTCATTGAACATCATTATAACCAGTGTTTTGAACTCTGCATCTTTTAGATTACTTGACTCCATTATTTCTGAGTCTCTGTTCTGTTCTCTCATAGGGTTTCTGCTTCTTTGTCTTCCAATTTTGGCTGCTTTTTCAGTCTGTTTCTATGTACTAAGCAAAACTCCTAAGTCTCTTGGTCTTATTAGTGTGGATTTGTGAAGTACGTGTCCAGTGGCACAGTCTTGAGAGAGGTTTAGCTACAGGCTGTTTATCCCCAGCCTGCACCTCTTTAGGGCCACCTGTTAAGATTCAGCAAGCAATTCACAGAAACAGAGGCCAGCTGCCTCCAGTGTGAGTCTAGGTGCTGCTCAGCAAGGAGCACCTGACTTGCTGAGTATATACCTGGATGTGGCTTGGATGGATTTACGATTTGGGGTAGGTGGAGTTTCAGGAAATCCTCTGGGCAGAGCAACCTCTGTGATCCAGTTTGATAATATCAAGGCTATGGCCATGCTGTGTCCGTGCTCTGGGAGTACGGAGGGTTCAACAGAGAACAATGGATACTGCCAGCACTTCTGTACAAAGCGAGTCTTGCCTCGGCCCTCATTCAACAATGTCTCCCTATAAGTCCCTGGTGCTCCCTGCTCACAGCCGAATTGACACTGGTGCTCTCAGGGAACAGGTCTGTCACTGCAAATATCCACTTACAGATGTGGCCCCTTTAAGAAGTTTCTGCTGCTCTGCTGCAGCCTCGATCTCACTCAGCGTCTTGGGACTGGGCAGCCCCATCCCTCGCCCCATCTTACCTTTTGCCGTTGCAGAGTAATTTCTTGGATTTACCCATAGTTATATGGCTTATTTATCTAGATCACAGGCAATTTTTCCTTGCTGCTGCTCCTTACTACTGTCACAACTTTGATTGGGTTGCCAGAGGGATAAACAGAGCCTCTATGCCATTTTTTCTCCTCTCTCTGTGTCTTTTGATTTTCAATGGCTCTTTTGTAAAAAGCACATTTATTTATTTATTTTTTAATTTATTCAACTACGCTATGGCTTTTCATTTGAGCATTTAGTCCATTTATATTTAAAGAAATTATTGATAGGTATGTAGTTATTGTCATTTTATTAATTGTTTTTTGGGTTATTTTTGTAGTTCTCTGTTCCTTTCTTATTCTCTTGTTCTATTGTATACTAACACCTTTCTATAGTGTTATATTTTGAATCATTTCTCTTTATTTCTTGTATATTTCTTAGAGATTTAAGTTTGTGGTTACTATGCGCTTTATAGATACTAAGTTATGTTTATAGCAGTTTATTTTAAGTTGATGGTCAATTAATTTGAAAGCATTCTAAAATTATTACAATTTTTATTCTCCCCCTACATGTTTATGTTTTCGTTTTTATTTATTTTTTTCATTTATGTGTGTATCCATTCATTTATTGTAATTACAAATGATCGTTCTACTTTTGTCATTTAATCTTTGAACTGGCTTTTTAATTGCTTGATCAAATGCTTTTACTAAGTGCTTGCCCTTGTCGATATGGATTTTTTCTTCCTTATGTTTTTTATTTATATTTTCTACTTAAAGAAGTTCTTTTAACATTTCTTGTAATACTGGTTTAGTGGTGTAGAACTCCTTTAGCTTATTTTATTTTATTTTATTTTATTTATTTTATTTTTTATTTATTTGTCTGGGAAATGTTTTATCTCTTCTTCCATTCTAAATGGACTTGCTGGCTAGAGTAATCTTGGTTTTAGGTTTTTCCTTCCATCACTTTGAATATTTTGTGCCATTCTCTTCTGGTCTGCAAAGTTTCTGTTGAAAAATCAGCTCGTAGTTTAATAGGAATTCACATATAGGTAACTAACTTTTCCCCCTGCTACTTTTAAAATTTTCTTTATATCTTGAACCTTTGACATTTTAATGATGCTATGTCTTGCTGTGGACCTCTTTGGGTTCTTTTTTTAGGACTTTCTGTACTTCTTCGACTTCTGTATCTATTTCTTTTACCAGATTAGTGAGTTTTTCCATCATTATTTCTTCAAATAGTTTCTCAATACCTTACTCTCTCCTCCTGGTATCCCTATGATACAAATGTTCACTTTGTCCCAGAGGTTGATTATGCTATTCTCATTTAATTTTTTCTTTTTTCTCTTCTGAATTTGTGTTCTGCTACCTTATCTAAAAGGTCATTAATTCAATCTTCTGCTTCATCTAATCTGCTGTTTATTCCCTTTAGTATATTCTTTATTTCTGTTATGATAGTCTTCTTTTCTGACATTTTTTAATGTTCTGTCTTCTTTTTTGTGTTTGTTTTTGTTTAAGCTCTCACTGAGTTAATCTATTCTTTTTCTTTTTATGTTTATGATATAATTTTAATGGGAGGACAAAGCTAATATAAGTCAAAACTATATTCATGATTTTTATTACATTTTACCTGTTTTTTATGATTTTATTCCTCTTCATTTTTACTTCTTCTTTTGAATTTTTCTCTTTATTTCTATATTAGAAGAGTAAAGTGTAATATTCTCCTTAACACATAAACTCTTTCATTTTGTCTCTCTAAAGAATATTTTAACTGTTTTCATTATCCATCTGCCTAAATATAAAACATCAGATTTCTCCAGTATCTTGAAAATAATTTATACTTTGCTTAGATAGAAATATTCTTTTTCTAAATTTTTCTCATTATAATCATGTAGGCTTTTTATGGTCATGGCACATTGATCATATAGATATCATTATAAATTAATCTAGCTGATGTTTGGATTGATATGTGTAGATTTCATCTATTCTTTACCTTAGTTTATTGAACTTTGTATCTGGTAGATTGCTTGTCTCCAATTCATTTTTTTTCCCTGGGGTTTTGTTCTGTTCTTTATTTGGGCCATGTTTCTTTATCTTCCCATTTTGGCTTCTTCCTTGTGTTTGTTGCTATGTATTAGGTAGATCTTCTGTTTCTCGATCTTGACAATGTGGCCTTATGTGTAAGATGTCCTTTAGGCCTGCAGGTGCAGTTTCTCTTGTCATGTGAGACAGATGCTTCAGGGGTGTCCTCTGTGAGTTGTGTGTAGCTTTCTGTTATAGTTGGGCCATGATAGCAGTTGGCATGTCAGTGGGAGGGGTTGACCCTCAGGCTGATTGGTCATGATTACAGTGGAGGAGCGTTGTGTTGTGGCTGACTCCACAGAGCAGTAGTCACATTAGTGGTACTCTGGTGCCAGCTGGATCTGTTCTTCAGGTTTGTCATTTGTGGATCTTGTTGGTGATGTTCTGATGTTGTCTGAAGCCACTTGGTGTATTGGGTCTGGAGCCTATGGGAGGGGCTCCTGTGCAGACCAAGGTGAGTTGCTGATTGTACCAGCCTTGGAACCATTGGTAGGAGCTATAAAGTAATCTGCAATTGGTTACTGTTTGTACTGTACTGGAGGTGCTTGAGAGAGGCTACACTGTTAACTGTGGCTGACTGCCACCTGTGCTTAGCTTGGACTCTTTGGTGAGCACCATGATGAGAACTGAGGCCAGTCACTATTTGTGCTGGGCTTGTGGTTGGTTAGTTTAAGCTACATTCCTGGCCAAGACAGCCTGTCTCTTATGCCAGGTCTGGGTTCACCAGATAGGAGTTATAATGCAAGTTGAGACTGGTTGCCACTTGTGCTGGGCTTGGGGCTGCTTAGAGAGAGCTATAAAGCACCCCAAATCTGGATGCTGCTTGTTGGGGTGTGTGGGCTTTTGATAGACATTGGGAAGGTCTACAGCATGATCTGAAAGAAGCAGGCTGTTTGTATGGAGGATCTACTAGAAAAGGCTTGGTGTAGCAGATGAATTGAGTGGGATAAGGTCTCAGGGAATCACCAAGCTTGAGTGAATGGTGTTAGACAGGTTAATGGAGATTTATTGCCTGCTTGTGCCAGGCTGTCTGGGTTAAAAGAGAGTTTAAAAAAGGCACAATGACATTTTCTAGAACTTCTGTTCCTGGAGAGTTCTTCCAACTGATGCTCTTCTAGACATCACCCTGTAGTTACTTAATTTAGTTCCTCTCATATATCTCTGGTGCTGAACAAGCTTCTGCATCAGTGGTGGAGTTTAGAATGAGTCAATTTTTGACTGGGTGAGTTTGTGGTTGGACTATTTAAGAGCAGTACCTCGGGTTTTAGAAGCCCTTCATCTTTCTTGGAAGTATCACCCACTGGTTTTCAGAGCCAGATATTATAGGGACTCCTCTTCCTGACACTGCTGCCCCGTGTTTGAGAGTCCTTTTTGAGCTGGGACTTCTCAGTCCTTAGAAGATCCCCTGAAGCTAAAATATTATTTCTTTTTTAAAATCACCCCACCATTGGTATGGGACCTATGCATCCCCTGTTTTTGCCTTTTTTTATCAGCCTTGATGTGGCTTCTTTTTTTATATCCTAGTCATAGAAATTATGTTCAGTTAGTCTTCAGGTCATTCTTAATGATGGTTGCTGTACAATTTAGTTACAACTTTGATATTGACATAGGAGATGAGCATATTCTGCTATCATGACCAAAAGTTCTTAAAACAGTAATCAATGTTTGTGCAAAATTCATTTTAACATAAAACACATGAGAAATAAACAATAGGTTATTTATAACTACCACCTAAAAATATTTTAGAATATATTCTTCCAGATTTTTTGCTTGTTTTTTTTCCTTTACTTATCTCTTTTTCTTCTCTGTCTGTCCATCCATCCATCCATCCATCCATCCATCCATCTATCCATCCATCCATCTACCCATCCATCCATCTTGCATTTAAAACATAGTGTTATATTAAATGAAAACTTCTTATAACTTTCTTTTGTAATGAGACAACATACTTTGATTTTTTTTTCCATGCAAGTAAATGTACTACTTCATGAAAATTTCATTTCATTGCACAAGTTTTTCATAAATTATATATTCAAACTCTTACTATTAAGTATTTATATTATTTCTAATTTTGATCTATTACAATCATTTCTGTGATAAAGAGCATTCATTGACTCTATAAGTATTTATTGAGCTCATATATGTGCCAGCTCATAAGTATTGGGGTTACAACAATGGTAGACATAGCCTGTGTTTTCGTTTTCCTGTGCTTCTATGTTAAATAAGTAAAACTAGTGCATTTAAATTTACTTTAGAGTAACAATATTTTTTTGATAAGACAGTATTTATCATCATTAGGATATTAATACTTGTGGTTATTATTTCTCCAGGTCATTAAAAGATTTTATATAAAAAACACTCTATTAAAGACTTGGAAATAATTATATATACTCACAGAGCATCTACTGCCTATATTAATTTGACTGAAAAATTATATGGCAATTATATTATCTGACTCTCTCCACAGCCAGAATTAATTGGTAATATTGGCAAATAGACGGAATTTATCTTTCCATTGATTTTAATTTATTATTAATTTGTGGTTTTGACACGGAGAGAGATTTTCTCTCATAGTCATCAGGTAAATAAAGATAGTGTAACCTCTTGTATGAAGCACTGGCCAGTAGCTGGGGAATCCTCATTATGAAATTGAATTTAATTACCTATTAGCTATTTGAACTTTGGAAGTCATCAGATATTCCTGAGCTTCAGTTTTCTGATCTAAAATAGGCATATATTACTCAATAATTTCTCAGTTTCTATCCTTCTAGAAATTCTGAAAAATGCATTTTTTCATTGTTTTTACTTGAAGTTAGCATTGAAATTGTCTGGGACTCTTTTCAGAATATTGATTCAGTGTATCAGAGCTAAGCTAAGAGATATGTTTAACAATAAATATAACAATGAGAACTCTGAGCCAAGGAATGATTTGATAAATGCAATTTTGAAAGATTAACATCAATATGTGTATTTGAATAGACTATAGATAGTCAAAAATGAAAGTGGAAAGGCCAGTGGGAAACAATTACAGTTGACAAAGTGAGAGATTATGGTGGTACCACTAAAAATGGTATAAAACAGTCACATTCTGGCTATATTTTGAAGGTAGAGCTGTTTGGGTAACCTAAAATCTAGGATGTAGTGTGAGAGGGAAAGAGACATTTAAGGTGACTCTACAGCCAAAGCCTAAATAACTGGATTGTTACTGGTTGTCAGTCACTAAGTTAGAGGACACCGAGGGAGCAAAAATTTTCATAGAGGTGGAGGGGAACATGGTCAAACTTTTGGTTTTGTATATGCTATGTTTGAAGTGCCTATTGGATGTGAAGCTGGAGATGTTTAACTGTAGAATAGGATATATCAGCCTAAAACTCAAGAGAGGGCAGAACTGGCAATACAAATTTAGGAATTATCAACACTGCCTAAGGACCTTAAGGTAATTAATTTTCTATACCTCAATTTAATCATTTATAAGATGGATATAATATTTTTTTGTAAAGATTAAATGAGATAAAATGAATTTTATAAAATTTTCAGCATATTACCTGATATATAGTAAGAAGATAATAAACATTATTTCATTATGATAATAAATGAGTGGCTTGGCTTATCTTGTAGAAGATGGGAAAAACATGCATTCATTTGGCTTCAATGGAGGGTATTGAGGGCATAGGAGGAAAGGCAGATTTTAAAATTTATTTAGATTATATTTTGAATAAATATAGATTATAAATTATGCTTTCAAGAGAAACTAAGCCATGTGCCCAGGGTCTACATTATGATGGTTAACTGCCTACTACAATCTTTATAATTGAAGTGCAGTTCTAACCCTTACTTATTTAAATGGAAACATTAACTAGAAGAGCCTAGTACTCAGAAAAAAATATTTTAATAATTCAGCAAACTGTATTTACATTGTACTTTGATGTCTGGGCTAGGCCTTATTGGATAAAGGGCAAAATAGTAAAGAGAGAAATCTAAACAATCCTGGCTTGATTTACAATTTCTAGTTTAAAAAAACATGTTTGTGACTCACAGAAGCTATTATATGTATGATCTCTGAAAATAAAATTTGCTGGCTGACCTCATAAGAGCCTTTCTTAAACACTAAGTAAATAACTCACTATAATGACAAAAACTTTGCAGTAGAGGTTAGCAGTTTCATACCATCCATTCACTAAAAATTTCCTCATTCATTCAATCACCAAGCTGTGAAGAGCAATTAATATGAACCAGACATTCCACTAGCTGAGAATGTCAATATTTTGGAGTTGTGGTGGCTAAGTTATTTTTGGTTGATAACTCAAGTCTTCTCTCCAATACATTAAACAAACAAAGCTCTGCAAGGCATATGTTTTATTTTTTTTAAATATTAATTATTTTAAGATACTTGTAGATTCACATTCAAAGAGATCCTGTTTACCCTTTACCCAGGATACTGATAATTTATGTTTTACCTTAAATTTAGAATCTTAAGATTGCACTAAGATTTGAGTCATTTAAATTACAAGTGTAAGATTTGAAACTATAACTTTAAAGATATGCAAAGACATCTTAGCTAATTCTATTTCCCCTGTTTTGTACCCTATACTGTTCCCCTCCTCTGTGACCCTATGTGTCTGGATAGGTCTTCTGTAAGCACTCTGGTAGTCCTGTGTACCTCTGCTTAGTAATGCTCAACTCACTATTAATTCCTTGTTCAGTGTCAGCATTCCTTTGTGACTATAACCTCAGAGGGCAAAAATTGCATCTGCTATTCACTACTGTTTCTATGGCATCTGGCAAAGTATCTGGTACTGAGAGGCTGAATGAATTTTATTTGAATAAGAGAATCAATTAATCTACCTAGGACAGTCATAGAAACTCATACATTAGTGGTGATGCTACCGAAAATCAATGTCAGTAAGATCTTTGTTTCTCTGAGTCCAAATCTGTCATCATTAGAAGATTTCTATCCATGAAACAACCAGAATGTATATGTGTTCTAACACATGAAGGGGAAAATTACTGTTCTTCAAAACAATCTAATCTGAGTTAACTATCAATTAGCCAACTACTGAAATGTTTTGAAATGAAGTCTGAAAAAACAATCTATTTCAGAATAGCTGTCTTGATGAAGAATACTTTTTTTTTTGTTTCTCTAGTGTTATTTTAATCAGCTGAATGATCCTAGCTAAATAATTTACTTTCTTAAATGACAATATAAGTTAATGTTTCCTGAAACCTTCCTTGTGATCACTCAGGACACCCACAGTCTTCTCTCTAGGGGTAATGGAACATTGATAATTGGATATTTTAAAAAGCTTGGCAGGTTACCTGAAACAAATAGTCTAATAGAGAGATCTGGTCTAATGGCTAGCTCTGAAAACATTTCATTAAAAAGTTTTGATTTTTTAGAATTTGGAAAAGCTGACTGATTTTCTATTGATTCTTAATTCTTCAATATTCTGACCCATAAGATTTAATGTAATTATCAGCATCTAATTTGAAACCTTCCAATATTTGTCAGTCTGCTGGGTGCTTTATTCCTTGGCACTGAGCAGGTTTTTTTGGATAAAATAATGACCCAAATAGTCATGGTATTTGTCTATATAGAGATTATTTTTTAGTATAAGGAATAGATAAGATATCAAGTAAGCAAAACAATGAATTAAATAATTATTAATTTTGATAAACCACTACAAATGAGTAAATAGATGAACAAACAGAAAGAGAAAAGCAGCTCTGAGAGACTAGAGCTTACCTCATAGACACAATTGGGCCTTCACTTTCTCATGTTGAATATAAAGAATTTCACAGAACATCAACATTAGGTAAGGCCTTTTTGTGACTGTAATTGATCAAGACAATAACTAGTCATTTTTTGAACACAAACATAAACATGAACATTGTCTAAACCACAAAAATACCCGAATATTTCTTTATAATAGTTAATATGAGTGACTGCTGCTTTTTTCTAATCAATTTTAGCCTTGCACCATGTTCTTACTTTCAAGGTAAGAATTATTAAGACACTTAATTATAGAATTATCCCAGCTTCCTGACAGTGTCCAGTGCAGAACAAAGTCCCATTTCCTTGAACTATTTTCCAAATCACCTAAGTCTAAAGCCTATAATAAACCTTTTCTAACAGCCCCCTGACCCACACACTTATTCATGGTGTTCCCCATGGTACAAGTTCTCCTTGCTTGCAATAAGTCAATAAACCCAATATTGTTCAACTAAAAATGTGTACTTCTGTGCTTCGGCTTGAAGGCATTGGCAAATGAATGAAAGACAGAATTTTTTTTATTTATGGCTAAAAATTTTATCACTGATTGAATTGCTGAGTCAAGATTTGGAATAAAACCTACTAAAATGTAAATGTATGTGAAGAAAAAAATAATTTAGTGAATAGTACTTACAGAGAAAAGTCAGAAAGGTCTAGAGGCCCAAGTTGCTCAGAGAAGAAAGGTCTGAGCTGATGATGATCAGCATATGACTTGGGAAGAGGTCTGCATATGTCTAGGTAGATGCTGTGAATATTAGAGACCAATATGAAGAAAAATTTCAATCCAGTCAAAGAAGAGTTTTAGACTGATGAGAAATCTCTTGTGACAAATGGGCAAAAAAGAAGGAAACAGTCATGTTCTGATGATAAATTCTTTCTTCTACTTCAGGTAAATCTTTCATGGGGTTTATTAAGCATCGTTTCTCAGATAGTTTATAGGTACATCAACAGGCAAAAGAGTGCTTCTTTCTTCCAACAAAAAGCTCTCAGAAGTCATAAACATAAACTCTTAATCTGGACACTTACCATAATAACAGTCGTACTCCCCATCTGGCTCCACATTCATACAGAATAAAGTCAGATAAACCTTCATAGCTGAGTCAGTATCTCTTTTACCCAAGGATCAAGATTTATGCACTGCAGCTCAGCTTTATTGTCTCTAGTGGAACAAGGTTGGCTAGGAATGGCTTAATTTTAGTTTTTTCATTCGCTGCTAGTTTTAAACAGTCATTTTCAGATTTGCTTACTCTCCTTTGGATAAATATTCACAAATTGCTGGTTGACATTCACTTTCATGCATGTTTACTTCCTCTCAAAAGTTCCTCTGTCCTTCCTTAAAATCTCAGATGGAATTAGGCGTAGTAAAAATGTTTTTGTATAGAGATGGTGGTGAAGAAAGAAAACTTGGAGTAAAGGTAGGTAACTGGATTGTCATCTGGATTCTTATTGGACTCCACTGAGATTATTTTCATCTACTCTGATGATTGACCATCTATCTTTATACGTCTTCAAGTTCATAGCTAGTGAGACTGTTTTTTTGTTTTGTTTTGTTTTGTTTTTTAACACCATGGGTCTTAGTGGCTCTCGTTTCCACTTTCCCTTTCTTATCTTATAACTTGGTCTCATTTGGCTCCTGCTGACTTAGGAAATCCTTTTGTATCTCAACTGTGATAATATTAAACTCATGTCTATCCTGCTTGTTTCAACTATGAAAGAGACCTTAAAAATTAATCTAGCAGATCCAAGGTGCTTCCTGGATCTTAAATGTCAGCTACCATTTCTAGTGTCCAAAGAGATACTTGTAAATCTTTTCCATGTCATGAGGAATCCATGAAGCACTATGGTGGGATCTGGGAAGATGGGCCAGTCTGATGGAGTCACTTTCTGACTGACTGTGCCATGTGATCATTTATATTCTGTGGCAGCTGCTGCATATCAAAAGAATACACACTAATGGTAGTATTCTCCCAAGTGACAGATGAAAAGCTTTATATGACATTTTATATCAACATATATATTTATATGTATTTTGTTTTTAGTACTCCCCTTGAGGACTGGTCCTCAAAGGTGGATAAGGATCGATGAGAAATAAAAACCCTAGTTCTGACCTCTCTGGAAGCATTCTCTGTTCCCCCTTAAACGAGAACTTACATTATATTCTATCCTGAGTTTTCTCTATCCATATCATATAGAAAAACCTAATGGATACAGACTCTAGACTTGTCTTTTGATATAGAAAGGGAGCATTGAGAATTTTTTCTCTTTTGACAAGGCCCACCTGTCAGAAATATTACCTCGTTATGGACTCAAAATAAGTATAATTTGACAGGTAACATGAAGAATAGATTTTGTTATCTTAGATGATGCCTGCCCTTTTGCTGAGGCACTGAAACTCATTAGAGGGATCCCAGGATATTGTGATGTAAGATGAATGAAAAGTACATCAGTTTAATATTTTCAAAAATATTATATCAGTCAAAACTCCAATTATATCCAGTCATGATTTCCAACATTGATGGGTCTGTGGATGTTTAAATCATTTATCTCCTCTGAGTCATCTCCTCTGAGTCAATGAATATTTCTCTGACATCCTAGATAATTTATTTGTTTATTGATAATATTACTTGTTTTCTTATTTCTTTCTTTAGAATATAAAATCTATAAGAACAGGGATCTTTGTTTTATTCACTGATATATCTCCAGGGCCTGAAATATAGTAAGGTTTTATAGCAAAACCTTTGTTGAAAGACTGAATAATGAATGAATAAAGAAAATAGACTCTACTTTGCTCATATCACAAAAATATTTAAAAAGTCAGGTCTTGTTACAGGTGAGATAATAAATTATCTTAATAATATTCATTGAAGAATCCTTAGAAAGTGTCAAGTACTGAGGTTACAATAAGGAACAAACAAAAATGTGCCAGTTCTAATGGAAGGAGAAAAGGGAAGAGATTGATTCTAATTCTGGATCTGCCAGTTACTCACTATGTGATATTGGGCAAATTATTTAACACTCTCAGCCTCAATATTCTCATCTACAGAATGAAGATATGATTACTGATCTTACTGTGGCATGCCTGGCACATCACAGTTACTTAGTGAATATTAGTTTATTTCTGTTTCATTTCCCCAGGTATTAATCTATAGGGTGATGTGAAATGGCAGAGAAATGAAGGGAGACAAAAGAATTGAACATAGGCTGTGGTCATCAATTATAACTGGAATATGCTTTAGCTCTCACAGGCCAATTTTTCTCTGATTAATGAGGAATCATCTTGTGAACTAACTGTTGGTAGTTCCAAAGAATTACTCCAATAACAGAGTGTACAAGACCACTCATCACAGAAAATGCACTGTGACCCTCTTTAAGGCCCTTCGGTGTCTTGGCCTCAGACAAGAGGCATTCTGGTTTCCTATCTCCAAGCCAGAGGGATCTGACTGGCTACTTTCCAAAGTGAATTTATAGCTCTCTGGGCACTCCTGTTCTGCCCACATTTGATGTAGCTCTTAGATTCAAAATCCTGCTGCTTATAGATTCTCTATTTCTAATTTTCTATGAGATGGAATTCCTGGATCTTGATGTTAGTTTAAATGGAAACATGTCCAAATTTATTTTAAATGGTATTGCCATTACAAATGTTAAAGATAAAGAAAGAAACTTAAAAAGCAGCAAGAGAAAGACAATTACATACAAGGAGCTCCCATAAGACTTTCAGCTGATTTCTCAACAGAAACTTTGAAGATCAAAATGGATTGGCACAAAATAGTCAAAGTGATAAAAAGCAAGGAACTGCAGCCAACATAACTCTATCTAGCAAGGCTATCATTTAAAATAGAAGGAGAGATAAAGAACTTCCCAGACAAGAAAAAGCTAAAGGAGTTCATCCACACAAAACAAATATTACAAGAAATGTTAAAGAGACTTTTTAAAGAAAAAGTGAAAAAAACATAAATAAGTAAATGACAATAACTGTGTACCTATCAACAATCACTTTAAGTGTACATAGACTAGATACTCCAATTAAAAAACATAGGGTAGCCAAATGAATAAGAAAATAAGACTCATACATATGCTGTCTACAAGAGACCCAGTTCAGATTGAAAGACACATACAGACTGAAAAGCAAGGAATGAAAAAAGATATTTCATGCAAATGGAAATAAAACCAAAGCTGAGTTAGCAATACTTAGATAAGATAGACTTTAAAACAAAATCTATAATAAGAGACAAAGAAAGACATTACCTAATGATAAAGAGGTCAATTCAACAAGAGGATATAACCTTTGTAAATATTCATGAACCCCACATAGGAGTACCTAAATATATGAAGAATATATTAATCTACCTAAAGGGAGAGATTGACAGTAATGCAGTCATAGTAGGGGACTTTAACACCCCATTGACACCAATAGATCCTCCAGACAGAAAATAAAAAGGAAATAGAAGCCTTAAATGACACATTAGAATTAATTTAATTAATATTTAAAGCATTTTACCCCAAAGCAATAGAATATGCATTCTTTTCAAGTACCCATGGAACATTTTCTAAGATAGACCACATATTAGAACACAAAACAAGTCCCCTTTAATTTTAGTAGATTGAAGTCATACCAAGCATCTTTCAACCACAATAGTATGAAACTAGGAACCTATTGCAAAGAAAAATATGCTGCTAAACAATGAATGGGTTAATAATGAGATCAAGGAAGAAATTTAAAGATACCTTGAGACAAATAAAAATGAAAATACAGCAACCCAAAATCTATGAGACATAGCAAAAACAGTTCTAAGGGACAAATTCAAATTCAAAATAAAATAAGCCTACTTTAAGAAATAAGAATAATTGTTAATAAACAGTCTATCCTTGCACCAAAAGGAACAGCGAACAAAACTCTAAGTGGGTAGAAAGAAGGAAATAATAAAGATCAGAGTAGAAATAAATGAAACAGAGTCTAAAAACAATACAAAAGATCAATAGAACCAAGAGCTGTTTCTTTAAAAAAGAGAAAAAAATCGATAAATCCTTAATCAGACTTATCAAGAAAAAATAGAGGACCCAAATGAATAAAATCAGAAATAAAAGAGAAATGACACTGAAAAAATACAAAGAATTATAAGAAAATACTATAAACACTTATGCACCAACAAATTGGACAATCTGGAAGAAATAAATACATTCCTAGAAATATACAATCTTTCAAGACTGAATAAAAAAGAAATAGAAAACTTGAACAGATCAATTACTACTAACTAAATTAAATCAATCACCAAAAAAAGAAAAAAAAATCCTGGACTGGATGGCTTCACAGGTAAATTTTACCAAATATTCAAAGAAGAAGTAACACTTATTCTTCTCAAACTATTCCAAAATATTCAAGAGAAAGAAAGATTTCCAAGTTCATTTTATGAGGCCAGCATTACCTTGATTCTAAAGACATTAACAAAAAAATTTAAAAAATATATAGACTAATATCTCTGATGAACATAGATGCAAAACTCCTTAACAAAATATTAGCAAACAGAATTCAGTAATACATTAAAACAATCATATACCATGATTAAGTGGAATTTATTCCTGGAATTCAGGGTTAGTTCAATATCCAGAAATTAGTTAAGAAATTGAAGGATAAATATCATATGAACATATCAATAGATGTAGGAAAAGAGTTTGACAAAATTTAGCTTTCATTTATGTAAAGTGAAGTAGAAATAAAGTGAAAATAGAGGAAACATACTCAGCGTAATAAAGGCCATATATATTACAAACCCATAGCTAACATCATACTCAACTGAGAAAAGCTAAAAGCATTTTTCTTAAGATTAAGAACAAGATGCATTAACTTTCTGGGGCAGTCTGAAGTGGAACAGGGCAAAGAGATGTGGAGCAAGGCCAAGTTAGCAGGAAAGCCCTACTAAGTGTTGGGGTGGGTGCAGGAAATCTCACGGAAGGCAGGAAGTGGGTGGGTTTTAAAGAAAGAAAAAGAGAAAAA
Source organism: Macroglossus sobrinus (assembly GCA_004027375.1). Taxonomy (NCBI): domain Eukaryota; kingdom Metazoa; phylum Chordata; class Mammalia; order Chiroptera; family Pteropodidae; genus Macroglossus; species Macroglossus sobrinus. Next base: position 115,581 of record PVKZ01002085.1, read on the forward strand.
AGCTTAGGAATAAGACAAGGATATCTACTTTCACCACTTTTATTCAACATAGTATTGGAAGTCCCAGCCACATCAGTCAGACAATAAAAAAAAAAAACAATTAAAAGACATTTAAATTGGAAAAGAAGTTAAATTCTCTTTATTTGTAGATGACACAAAGAAAAACCCTAAAGATTCATGAAAAAAAAAACTATGAGAACTGATAAATGAATTCCATAAAGTAGCAAGATGAGAAATAACATTAAAAAAAGTTGTATTTTTATACTGAAATAATGAACTATCAGAAAGAGAAATTTAAAAAACAACTCTATTTACAATTGCATCAAAGAGATTAAGCTACCTAGGAATAAATTTAGCCAAGGATATAATAGACCTATATTCAGAAAGCCATAATATGTTGAGGAAATAAATCGAAGATACAAATAAATTGAAAGCTACACATTGCTTATGGATAGGAAGAATTAATATCCTTAAAATGTCCATACTACCAAAGCAATGTGCAGATTCAATGCAGTCCCCATTGAAATACATATGGCATTTTTTTTCAAAGAACTAGAACAAATAATCCTAATATTTATATGCAACAGCAATCTTGAGAAAAAAGAACAAAGTTGGAGATATCATACTATTTGATATCAAACTATACTATAAGGCCATAGTAATCAAAATAGCATGGTACCAGCATAAAAACAGACACACAGATCAATGGAACAGAATAGAGAGCCCAGAAATAATCCTACACCTATATGGTCATTTAATCTATGACAGATAAGCAAGAATATACAGTAGGGTAAAGACAGTCTAGTCAATAAACAGTGTTGAGAAAACTAGACAGATACATGCAAAATATATGAAACTGGACCATTTTCTTATACCATATACAAAAATAAACTCAAAATGGATTGAAGGCTTAAATGTAAGACCCAAGACCATAAAACCCTGGAAGAAAACAGAAGCACTTAACTCTCTGACACTGATCTTAGTAACATTTTTTTCTGATAAATATATTTCCTTGGACAAGGGAAACAAAAGAAAATAAAAAATGGGACAACAGCAAACTAAAAATGTTTTTGCACAGAAAAGGAAACCATCACCAAAACGAAGAGAACATACTAACTATACTAAATGACGGAAGGTATTTACCAATGTTATATTCAATAAGGAATTAATACCCAAAATCTACAAAGAACTCATACAACTCAACACCTAAAGATAACAAATGTTTATTTAAAAAATGGCCAGTGGACTTAAATAGACATTTCTCAAGAGGACAGTCAGATGGTCAATAGGCATAGATACTCAAGATCATTAATTATCAGAGAAATGCAAGTTAAGATCACATGAAATATTACCTCACACCTGTCAGAATGGTTATTATCAAAAAATCAACAAATAACAAGTCTGGAGAGGATGTGGAGGAAAGAGAACCCTTGTGTACTGTTAACGGAATTGCAAATTGGTGAAGCCACTATGGAGAAGAGTATGGAGTTTCCTCAAAAAATTAAAACTAAAACTATCTTAAGACCCAGGTATTTCACTTCTGGGTATTTTTTTCAAAGATAAAACACTAATTTGAAAAGATATATGCACTCCTATATTCATTGCAGCACTATTTACAATAGCCAAGATATGGAAGCAGCCTAAGTGCCTTTCAGTAGACTATTGGATAAAGAAGAGGCAGTGCATATGTAAAATTGAATATTTCTCAGTCATAAAAAGGAATGAGATCTTACCATTTGTGACAACTTAGATGGACCTATTATGCTAAGCAAAATAAGTCGAGAAAGACAAATACCTCTCTTATATGTGGAAGCTATAAAGAACCAAAAAATGAACTATAAAACAGAAACACACTCATAGATACAGAGAACACACTGATGGTTGTTAGATGGAAGGGGTGTTGGGGCCTGAGTGAAAAAGATGAAAGGATTAAAAAGTACAAATTGATAGTAACAAAATAATCACATGGATGTAAAGTTTAGCATAGGGAATATAGTCAATAATATTGTAATAACCATGTATGGTGTCAGGTGGGTACTAGATCTCCTTATAGAGAGATCACTTTGTAAATTATTTAAAATTCTAACCACTATACTGTATACCTGCAACTAATTTAAAATAATATTGAGTATCAACTGTCATCAAAAAATAGAAATAATATTGCCATTAAAAAAGTTTTTATTAATTTAAAGAGAACCATTTCAAGTTATTTTTGCAATGAAATACCTTTGCCTGGTGCTATTCAAGTCTGAACACACTCAGACTTGAAAACTTTTTATATTATCCCTAGAACACAGTAGCTTTTTAAGTTTTGGGCTTAATGTATGATTATTTAATTTTAGGGCCTTTCTTCCTTGGTGGCATGTCTTTAATCTGTAGAGATTTTATGACAAAATTTCTGTGAAAGCCATTAATAAATGCTAAGGTATATTTAGCTCCCCAAGATCTGGACTGAGGAAACATCTGTAAGCCATGGTTCCTGCCCTTCAGCAGATTATCAGATGATGGTGATGATGATGACGATGATGATAGTAGTAACAACAACAGAACTAAAAGGTAATATTTATTGACCATTACTATAACTCACACACTATGTTAAATACTTTCCAAGCAGTAATTTAATTCTGACAAAAGAGCCTATCAATTAGTTGCTCTTAATGTCCCTCTTTTACAGATGAAGAAATTAGACTCGAAGAGGCTAAATGACTTGCCAAAATAGTAGAGCACTCTTTAGAGAATTTTCTGCCTCTCACTATACTAAAAATGCTTTGGAAACATTATCTTATTTTGTTCTTCTGGCAACTCTGTGAAGTAAGAGCATTAGCATATTTTCCATGGGTGGAGACTGAGGCGTAGAGAGGTTAGGTTAATTTTCCAAGGTCTTTCAGCTTACAAATGGCAGAGCTCAGGTTTGGAACAATGAAGACTGCATTCTTAAATTCTAGATTAAAATATTGTAGGAGCATTAATGGCTAACAAAAAAGAAATCATCGTTAATATGGAACATATCTGAATAATAGACAAACACACACACTCTGTGCCTTCAGTGAATTGTAATCACAAAGTACTTTCATATGGCTTAGAAATAAGAGTTGGGAAAAGTTATTTTCAGAGTTACTGGTGGAGATCAATTAGATGGAATAGAAGTTTTGAAAATACTTAATTACCATCCAGCAGGTGTCTACCCCCCATGCATGTTCAATTGGTAAAATGATGTCTGGGGACCTGAGTGAATACTTCTTTCACTCAATGTGCCTTTCTATCTACAATGTGCTTCTGTGGGCTGAGGGATTTAATGACAGATGCTCTGGGATCATCCTTTTTTGTTAGGGGTCCCTAATATTTAAAGGATGAGGGAATGAATAAATCTTAAAACTAAAAAGATGATTGTTTCAGTTTGCTTTAATAAAAGCACAGGCTCCAGGCTTCCCCATGCTGTCATTCTAAGAGTTTGCTTAAGGCCACCACCCAGCAGATGTGCCCAAGTGTCAGGGATTATGTTAAGTGTCATTCCTCCGTTGGGCACTAAGGGGCTACCCCAGGTAGTGGTTAATTTCAAGAGAAAGTACTCTCCCATGTGCTAAGTGGGAACACAGACTTCCTTTAAAGGCAGACTTTACAAATAAGAATAACCTTAAAAAAGACCCTTTAGATGTGTTGCCAACCACTTATAATTCTCCTTTGACATTTCACAGATATGTTGTTTTATATGGAAGGAGAGGTCTTCTTTCCGTAAACCCAAATCACTGCTTTGTGCCCAGGGTGCAGTGGGGGCTTGTTGAATGAGCCTCTGAGGTAATAGGCTCCTCCTTGTCTCTCCCTGATTAACCTTGGTCACCTTGGCAGAGAGTTCCCCTGCCTCTCTGCGGGTATTTTTGTGGTTCTGTGACCTAAGCCTCTCTGGGGAATTCTCTTATCAGTTCAGGAGGTCAGAGAGTGCCAGCTTCCCAGGCCCATGCACCTGCCTGAAAACAGAACCATCCAGAGGTCTCTACCCACAAGCTCTTAGACAGTGCAGGGTTGTGCTAGCGATTAATGGCTATTATCCATTTTTAATCAGAAAGATTACAAGAAGGATGATCTGGGATCATTCTTATTAAAGTAAAAGGATTGTCTTTTGTTGCCATTCCATGTCCTTGTGTTCACCATGAGCACATTCTAAGAAAAATTATCATCTGACACACAAGCACAGGAGAGATCACAATGGGAGGCATAATCCAGGGTTGGGTTTCTCATGATGATAATTACAGAATCTCAGCTTCATTAATGCAGTCTTATAAATGATGCTTCTTCCCCATTAAAACTCTCATTTGAAATAAACACCTTTCATCCTCAAGGCCAAAAAAATTATGTTCAGGTTGAAGAGCAATTAGTATCTACTTATGTTTGAGTAAACAAAATATATTTTTGTCTCTATTTGTTTTCCTTCTCAGTCTATGTTTGATCCCGTTTTCACTGCTTGGCACACCAATGAATATTTCTCACTTGTCCTAAAATGAGCATCAGATAAAATGTCTCTATGTAGAGTTTGAGCTTGTATTCTGTTGTCTCGGAACAGTTACTCAGTTCTGTGAACCCATGTCAATTTAATTTATTTATTCTTTCGATACTAATAGGTGAAGGAGAAAGGTAAACATGTTCCTTGCCTTTATGTAGCTTACAGTCCACCAGCCGGACAGACTAGGATACTTTTAGCCTTCTTGTTACTGCTGTACTCAATGCCTGGTACATAGTAAGTTCTCAATACTTGTTGTGTAAGTATATTCATAATAAAATATTATAAAGGCAATGGAAGAGAGATTATCAGAGAGCCAGGAAATATATAATACTGAACTGATTTCCCTGGGGGATGGAATAAAGAGCTGAGACAAAAGCTCTCTCTGCCATTCTTGGCAGCCTCACTGAAAGAGAACCTCACAGCATGGTGGGCCAGAACACACCTCCACTTTCAGATAAATATAGGTCCAGATCCCACCGCCCCAATTACTATGCATGAAAGCACTGACAGATTATCCCTCCTAAGTCTCAGTTTGCTCATATTTAAAATGGTAAATGGTTTGTGGGATGCTGTTAGTGACCAGCACAAGGTAAGTAGTCAAAACCTGTAATTGTCATTGACTACAAAGGACTGGTTGGATTCTCACTGCACAGAATTATGTTATTTCTTTCAATTGAAACTTTGCAGTGGATTCAGTGTCTTAACAGAAGCATGAAGAAGTCAATAATTGAATGTATCAAATATGAGAAACCCTCAATTGCCCAATTCAAACATTTAAAATTGTAGACTATTTCTTAAAACTGCATCTATTCTATTACATTAATATGATAATCTTATCTATTACGTGAATTCAAATGACTAATGATTTCAAAAAAGCAGAATTTTTTATACTACACTTCTTCCTTTTGACTTGAGGGTGGCTGTTAAAATGCCCCAAGCTTTAGTTCCCAAAGCTATAAAATGCAAACAATAAAAATAAAGTTATAAAGGCATTTACTTCTCTATTTCAAAGAGTTTTCAGAAGACCTATATATGCCTAAATTCTCCTTTATTGGTTCATCGATTCACTAAATATTTATTGGCCATTAGTTATATGCAATATATCATGCCAGTCATATGATGAGATATCTACCCTGTAGGATCACATGGTAAGGAGGTTGGGGAGACAGACGTGTACAATTATTATAAGGAGTGGTTGGGGATGGAGAAAGTGTGTCTTGACTTAGCATGGGACTGTCAGGGGTACCAGATGGATTCTTTACTTTCCTAATTTCAGTCCCAAATTTAGTGTATGACACTGCTTGTCAATAGGTCTTCTGTGCATGTTTAGACTGCATTTAGTTCAATTCAATTCTAAGCATTCTTTCATTGGTCAGTTTTCATTATTCCAACTATGTATTTATTCAACATCAAATTCTAAATAAAGAGGTGTTCCCTGATATCTCTTTCAATTAATCAATAAAGGGATATCTCTTTCAATGAGTCAATAAAGGGATATTTTGTTAGCCTGTTTTCTGTTTTAATTATTCTGCTCCAAAATCAGGCATGAGTGAAATTCCATCCCTCACTTTAAGAAGCTCCCAGCTTTAGAACTGATGTAGGAAAAGTACATATTACTATAGTACTATGGTAAAATAAGCATGAAACAAAGACTCGGAAACAATGTATGTCTGTGTTTTCACACTTCTCCAATACCATGTGGTTAGTTACCTACTCAATCACTGTGGGTACTATAGGTATAGACACTGTTTTGGCTATGAGAGAGAAAATGAGTGAAGTCCTAAAGGTAAGTGAGATCTCTCAGGTCTTGGTTATTCAGTAAGAAAAGCTTCCTGCATTTGTGAAGCAGAGGGAGGAGAGCAGAAGCAGAACTAGAAAGCAGCACTACCCAGGTCTTGTGAGAAGTCTGAGACTGAGAAACATGATTGAGCAGTGGCATCACTGCTGAGTTCTGTTGGGGTGATTTCCTTTAGAGGAATTCAGGAATATCAGGGTGGAACCATTTCAGATTCTGGCAACATTCCCTACATCCAAGTGAAGTTTTCTTAGTTTCCTTAGCTTCGGACAACTTCTGATGCATATGTTACCAGTTACCTTTCTGGGGACCCAAGTTAACGTGGATCTCAAAGAGTATAACTCTGAGGTGGGGAAACTTGCATGAGCAGTGCTAAGTGGGCCTAGATTTTTATTTCAGTGTGAGGATAGGATCAAGGAATTTTAAGATCAAGCACCTTGTCAAAGACAAAAATGCATCACAGACTTTGTTTTACTATTTACAAAAATAAAGATAAAATTGTTATAGTAACTAGTAACTTTGATATTTCAACTACAAAAGTTATGGCTTTGGATTCAGTATAAATGATTCTTAATTCTTTTTGTGCTCATTTATTTTAAGTAGGAACATCAAGTTTGGCTAGGGCTGAGAGGCTGATGGGATCTCTTAGTTTACTGAGAAGGTTGTAAAATCTTCCATGACAAAACTTCTAAAATCATTTCTCAATTCTTTAAATATCATGTGCTTAAGATTTAAAAGGCTGATCTTTTACTACCATTTAATTATCTACCTCTCAGGCAACTGTAATATTACAATTTTGCAACATACCGTAGCTCTGTCCAACCATGTGTAGCAGGATTTTTATACTACTCTAATAGGAAAACTAGGTAGAAGAATTAATGTCAATTAACAAATAATATGGATAGTAACCTGATTTTCATCATTTTCCCCCATACTGAATTGCTATATATGCAATATAAAACTTTAGCTAGGGCTGAGCCTCAGACATATATATATATATATATATATATATATATATATATATATATATATATCACTGTTTGCTGTTATGCATTATGATTATCAGAAGTTTACTGATAAATATCTGGGAAGAAAAGAAAAAGATGCCTGGATTTGCAAGGAAGTTCAGTAATCTACTTCAGGCCACTTGCTAGGAAGAAAGTCACTTAACCTCTCTGTTTCTTAAATTTTTCATCAGTCATTTATCTTCAATAGCACCTTCAGCTAGTCCCACTTGCATTAGGCTTTGAGCTTTAGTGTCTGGCTCTGGCCCTTTTCATGTTGTGCCCCGTCCCATGAGAATCTTTAGGCCAAAGACCATTTCCATCCAGAACCCATACCTTCCCACTCACATCATGCTTTTCATGCTCTGAGTATTTGAGACCCTAGGGTTCTCAGCACAAGTGGCCCTGAATATGTTCTCAGGTTCTTTTTTCCCAGAGTTCATTCTTTTCAGATTAGGAAAAGATGATGGGAATATGCATACATGGAGGGACCAAGGTGAGTATTTATGAGGTAGAGATGAAAGGCTTTATTATCTAAAATCACATGCTCAGCTCTGCCAAATGTAAGCTGAAATCAGGAGTAAGAAAAGGCAGATTGGCTGGGGATTAGGTATCTGCTGGTACTCTTGCTTCAGGTCTTAAGAGTGTTGGCACAGGCTTGATTGGACCTGCTAATGACCACTCTTAGAAATGTTGTAAGGGATTTAGCTGCAGAAACGGCAGCCTAACATTTTGAGGAAAGGTTGTGGTATGTGTTTAAAAATTTCCTTGTTCTCAGTTATGCTTCACTTAATGCCACCATGATTTGAGCCTTAGCAATTCATTCCTGAGTTTAGACATTACTTATTGAAATGTGAATAATTCTTGGGAGGAGCTAATACATCTGTATTTTTCACCAGCAGCAATTAAGATCTTTGTATGCATTTATCCCATTAGCCATTCACTTAGCAAGTTTCAGAGGAAAAGGACATAGGACTACTAAGTTTCCTTGGTAATAAATTAATGTCTGGAAGAGTGTCAGAATTTCCTGAATTTTCAACCTACAAGCTTCAGCACCACCACAACAACAACAACAACAACAACAACAACAACAACAACAACATTGGCTAATATTCATTGAAGATTTACTATGTATCAGACTCTGTTCTAAGCATTTTATGTGGATCATATTATCCAGTCCTCAGAATTTACCAAGTAGGTCCTTTTGTTACCCCTATTGTAAAGAAAGGAAAAATTGAGACAGGTGATTTTCCCAAATTCCAGACTTAATAAGCAGCAGGGTTAGAATTTGAACCCAGGTCTCTGATTATTCCTTCCCATTGGTTTAGGGTTCTACTTTATTTGCATGTCCTTTTTGTCAACACCGATTTACCATTCATGCATATCCAGTGTACTATAGGAATTTGAAGTCTAATGTTAGACCATCTTATATGTAATAATTAATCTTTATTGCTCTTATTATTATAAATGTCACATTCAGAACTCAGTAGCTACTATTATACTAGTCTACTATCCTGGTCATTAAAATGCTGCTTGGGAGATTGCCAACATGCTGTGTGTGTGTGTGTGTGTGTGTGTGTGTGTGTGTGTGTGTGTTTCAGCCAATTACTAAAGTGATAAATTTGCATTAAGGACAATTTCCTAAGAATTGTTATATCTTTCAATTAAGTCTTTATTGTTTTTTAAAATATGTGAGAAAATATAGAATTTTTAAATGAGAAAAATATGTAAAAATTGAAAAATATATTAACAGAAAAAATGTATTACTTTTATATTATGGTTAAATATATCACATTCCTAGAATATATAACATTGCCTTTAAAGAAAATGAATTACCTTTACATTTCATTTATTTTTCTACAAATTGTATTGAAATGAATTTTTTCTTTTTTTTGAAGAAATGAGAGTGAAGAACTGTAATTCTAAATCAGGAGTAGGCAAACTATAGCCTATAGACCAAATCTGTCCCAAAGCCTGTTTTTGTAATAAATTATGATTGAAAGACAATGAAACTCATTTGCTTACATATTGTCTGTGGCTGCTTTTGTGCTACAACAGCACAGTTAATTACTTATGATAGAAATTGGATTGCATTCAGAGATGAAAATATTTACTTTATGGTCTTTTATGGAAGAATTTGATTTCTGCTCTCAATAATTTGTCTAAATTAAAATGTTAGTTGATATACATTTCAATAATAATTAAAGTCCCCTTATATTGAAGGCTTTCCAAACAAAAAAAAACACAGTTGTATCAGAACAAGTTTTGTACTCTAAAATGTTCAGCTGGTGAAAGAAACATGTTTTACTTTATTACCACCTGGACTGATTTGAAAGAACTCAGAAAACAAGGTGAGGTTACCTCAATACTATGGTTGTTCTTTAAGCAAAAATATGTTTATTACATATTTACTAAAAATAAATAAAAAGCTACATAACCATGGGAGTTTTATAATAAAACCCAGGATTAATTATTTACTTTTTTTTCTCTAAAGCAGAATTAAAATGGAAAAAGATAAATACCAAATTTATGTGAGAAAAATATTTCTTCTACTAAGTAAATTTATTTAAAATTAAAAAAGAAAACCACTCACACTAGTTCCTCAGTAACTAAAGTCCATTTGCAGAAACTAGTGTCTGAACAGTAAGAGGGAGAAGTGATTTTTTTCTACTTTGATTAGATCGTTCAATAATTTCTTTGTAAGAGACAGAATTTCCATTGTATTTGAGCTCCCTCTCCATGTAAACCAGACCTAAGCTACATGGTATTTACTAATTAATCTCCTAAAGCCTAGTAGACAGGATGTCAGAAACATACATTGGTTTAAAAAACAAAGAACAGTAGGGAATGCAGTTGTCATTTGGTAAATTTGGTGGGCCTAACTCAACCATAGTTTTTAGTATGTAATATTGTGTCTCTAGATATACCTTTTTTTTAAAATAACAGCTTTATTGAGATATTATCCACAGATCAAAAATTTACCATTTTAAAGTATATCATTCAGTGGTTTTTAGTATACTGACAGTTGTGCAACCATTACCACTATCTAATTTTAGAATGCTTTTATCACCCCCCAAAAAAGGAAGGAATAAAAAAATGCCAAGAGGAAGGCTTCATGTCTAACTTTCATGAACAAAAATTATATGGTAATAAAAATGAAAGTAGATTTCATAAATGTTGCTGGAACAACTTGAAATCCATGTGCAAAAACAAAAGCTCATCTCATACCTCACACTATATAGAAAAATTGACTTGAAATATATGAGACTATATGTCAAACCTACAATTATAAAACTTCTGGGAAAGTGTTGTCCCAAAAGAATACTGAACAATGATGGAAGTGCTGAATAACTGTTCTTCCGATATGATAGCCACTAGCCAGTGAGATTATCAAGCACTTGAAATGTGGTGAATGAGCATGAGAAACTGAACCTTTAACTTAATTTAATTTTAATTATTTAGAACTTAAAATTAAATAGCCACACGACTGATGGCTATTACATTGGATATCCGAGACTTACAAGAAATTATGAGAAAAAATATTTGTAACTAGAATTAGGCAAAGATTTCTAGGGATAAAAAAGCATATGCAATGAGAGGGAAAAAATGATAAAGTAAACTTGTTTAAAAATAAAAACATTATTTTTAAAAGACACTGATCAGAAAATTCACTGACTGAGAGAAAATATTTATATCTAAATACTTGATAAAGAAATTGTAGCCAGAATACATTTAAAAATTCTCATACATTAATAAGAAAACAAAATGGGCAAATGATTTGAACAGAATCCTCAACAAAAGAGATACAAAAAGCAAATAAGCACAGCAAATGGTGTTCAATATTATTAGTTATTAGGGGAACTCAAAACCACAATGATATAATATATACCTAATAGAATGACTAAAATATTTTTTTAAAAACCCTGAACAATATCAAATCTGGTTAGAATGTGGAGCAACTGAAACTCTCCTATATGTTGGTGGCAATACAACATGTCGAAACCCCTTTAGAAAATAGTTTAGCAGTTTTTTATAAAGTAAAATTATATGACCAGTGTTTTATTAGAGTAAGCCTTTACCAGCTCATAAAAATAACTTTTGCACATCTATTTCCAGCTTCATGTTTAGTGATGCCATGTCGAATACTCTAAATAAGCTAGGTTGGGAGTATTTATGTTACAGGAATTGGCAAATACCACAAATAAACATTGAAGGGCAATTATTAAATATTTATTATTATGGCACTGCCTATGGCCTAGCAATTGTAGTCCTTAAGAAATGAAGACATGTCCATCCAAATACCTATCATTAATGTTTATAGTATCATTATTTATACTTACCCCAAATTGGAAACAAACAAAATGTCTATGAATTGACAAGTGGATAAACAAATTGTGGTACATCTATAAATGGAATACTACTCAGTGACAAAAAGGAATGAACTACTAATTAATGCAATAACATGGATGTAACTCAAAAGCACTGGGCTAAGTAAGGGAAGATAGGCACAAAAGATGACAATCTATATGGTTCCACTTATGTAAAATTCTGAAACAGGCAAATTTATAAGGACATATATATCAAATTAGGAGTGAGAGAAGAGGATTAATTATGAAGGAAAATAAGGAAATTTGGGGAGTGATGAAAATATACCATATATACCTCTAGCAAAATTTATAGAATTATACACTTAGATGAATTTTGTTTTATCTAAATTACACCTCACTAAGCCTCACTTTGAAAAAAAGTAGATTTCTTATAGGAAAATATCATTTTGATCTCTTGCAGAGAAACTATTCTGAAAATTTATGAGAGCAACTATAACATATAAGAGAAGTTGAGAGTTTGATGAGAGGATTTCTCTCTCTCTCTTATTCTTGTCTCTCTCTCTTAAAAATAAAACTAGAAACATGAATTAAGCTAAATACTTTCCTTGGGACCTGAGTCTACAATATTTTCTATCAGTAGGTTTCACATTGCCCCAATTCTTTGAGTATGAAAGGTACTCCTAAATTACCACATAGATTATAGTTGCTATTAGTCCACCAAATGAGGGTTTCAAGACACGTCTAATCACACATTAGACTAAAAAGCTCAGAAGTTTTTCTCTTGGTCAAGTTCCCAGGATTTCACATGATTTCTGATACTTGGACAACAGCATCAAACAAAAAGGCTAGTTTTAAATCTATATTTAAAGAACTAAAGCCTTTTGGCACATAATTTAATGTCTGTTCCAATTTATTATTTGTGTGTTTATCAATTTTAGAGGGATCAATTTTGGATGGTTCTGCACTGGTGATTAGGGTATTAATTCTGTTAAACGGTTGTTAAGAACCAGATTACCTATTCATGCCTAACCCTGGTGATTCACTGCTAAAATGTCTAGTTGAGGAAATACAGAGATTAGCAGGCTGGTTGGATTTTTTTTTCTAATAATAATCTGCTAAAATATTTCTAACAAAGTTTTTCAAAGATTTTACATTAGTAAAAGTAAAATCACCTTTAGTATATTAATTATTGTATAACTCTATGGGATGGCTGCATCAAATAAGGTATGATAACTTATTATTTCTGCCCTCTACCCTCTAAAATGTTTACTTCATGTCATATGAAGTAAATTTTGAATGCAGTATACCTGTTGAACTGACTTGAAATAAGTTTTTCGAACATGTTGATAGGTTCCAATAAAACAAAACAAAACAAAACAAAATACCACCAAAATATGTTCCAATTGGATCATTTTTCTCTCTGAAATTTCTAGTATAATAAAGCCAAGATAAGATAATGGAAAAGATATTCCATGTGTAGTTTATTTTTTTTAACAGATTAGAGTTAAGCATTATGATATGCTCTAGCTGCTGGCTGCCATATCTACCTATTAGGCTTGTATTATCACAGCATTAGTTGTTGAGTGGTGAGTTTTGTGGAAGAGCTTGCCAGAATAGACATGAAGTGAGAACAAATTAATCTAGACAGCATTGAGTTTTACAAGTACATTAGTAATTTTTGACACCTTCATAATAATGTCATTGCTGATTAGATCAAGATATAAAAATACATCTAAATAAAAAATAAAATTAAATAGAATACATTGTTTAAAATTTCTAAGTAGTTATGCTTGTTTTTCATTATTATAAAAAGCATAATATATAAAATAAAATATTAAAATCAAGCAGAACTGTAGAAATAGAAAATAATAGTCTTCATCCAATGCCAATTATGTAGGCATAATTTATGTATATAAACAGATATATTTTTTAAAGAAAATCATCATATACATCTACTTGTACAATTTTTTCAATGGACAAATTATCATAAACTTTCTCTATGAAAATGCCTACAGATCTTTCTCAAGGCAGCATATAATTAGGCTCTAAGATACATTATAATGTACTTAGCTGAACCTCTCTTAAAAATATTTAGGTTTTTCATTTTTTCCCTATTATAGTTCACATTTTTGTACCCAATTATTTGCTTACTTATATGACTATATCTTTGTATATATTACTAGAAGCAGATATTTTAGGTTGAAAAAAATGCTGTTTTCTTGGGAAAGCTGTGGGATTTGTCAAATGAAAGATTTGGAATGAAAAATAAAAGGGAAGGATATCAGGTTGCTGTATGAAGGATGAATTCATAAGATCATGACTGTATTAATGATTTATGTATGAAATCTAGAGTTTTGTGTTCTCAGTTTCAGAAAATATATTGTATTTAAAATGTACTCTATGTGCCAGCATTGTGCCATTTGCTTTTATGTGTTATTTCTTTCTTTATGTTGACTTAATTTTTTAATTAATTATGACATTTTCGAGCAATCTCCTCTACATGAAAAAGAGTTTTTTTCACATTATCTTTAATTGAGGGTTTTTTTTTTGCCCCAAATACAATAATTTCTGAGAGTTGTAAATGCTATGAACAAAATTAAATGGAGTCATTCCCAAGAGAGTTCTTAAAGGGGGAGGACTTTAACTGATGAGGGTGAGTGACGGCCTGTTGAAGAAGGTAACAGTCAAGGAGAAAATGAATGAACAAGAAGAGTTAGTCATAAAATATATAAAGGAAATTGTTATTTCTCTTTTCAGGTAAAGACTATAAATACAAAGAAATAAAAGCAGGAACTAATTTGGATTATTTATACAATGAAAATTATTCTGGTATGTCTAGAGTAAAAGGCAAGGTCCAGACCAAAGAGGACCTTGAAAGCCAGGGCAAGAAGTTTGGAAGTTAGAAAAACAAGGCACTCCAAGTTCAATGGGAAGCTATTGGAGATTTATAAACTGGGAGCATTATAATCTGATTCATGTGCCTGTGTGGCTGATTTTAAATGTTTGTTTGGTGAATGGATTAAGGAAGGCAAGGGTGGAAACAAGTAGACAAGGTAGGATGATATTAAGGTCATGCGAGTGAGCAATGATGGTGACATTGCCAATTCAGTGCAATCATGGATTAAGGATATATTTTGGAAGTAGAACACAGGACTTGCTGATGAACTAAATGTGGAGTGCAATAGAAAGTGATTAATTATGGCCATCTTCCAATATGGAAAAGGAGGCCCTCAGACAGGGAAGTACTTCTAATAGCTCATAATGCTGGCAATATGGAAAAAGGTGGAGTTCAGAGCCTCCTAGAAATGGAGTCCTTTACAAATCTTTTCTGCTCTGACCTAGAATCCTGAATGGTGGTATCCAGAGGATAAAGAGGAAACAAAAGTAAACAAGACATCAAATGGACTGTATCACATTATGAATTGTTTTAGTCACTCCAAAATTGTATTCTTTAACATTAGAAATAATGTGATCCTGAATTACTAGTGCCTAGATGCTAGGATAAAACAAAATTATTATCTTTCCTAGAGAAATATAGAATATTTCTAGGGCTCAAATTATTTCCACAAAGAACATTTTAAATAAAATTCTAGAACACAATGCAAGATAACCAGGCACTTAAGAAGACAATATGCTGCTTTTTCCTGGGACACGTTTTGGGTAGAAAAGATTCAGAAACATACTTCTTAACAAAAATAATGGAAGCCAGAAAAACAATAAATTAACATTAAAATACTATTTCTAACGTACCAAACATACAAACAAACAAAAAAAAAAACCCCAAACTCCCAATTATAAATTCTATTTCCAATAAAAATAGGTTTCAAAAAAAGGAAGGCAAAATATAGATATTAATAAACAAAGAATGAGTAATATTGTCACCTAAACTAAAATCTAAAGGAAATTCTACAGATAGAAGAAAAATGTTCCCAGAAAGAAAGTTGGAGAATTAAAAAGGAATAAAGAGTGAGTAAAATGGTAGATAGATTATGAATATAAACTGTATGTATAGAATTAAAATACATAATAATTATAGCATATAGGTCAGATGGGAGTCAATTGGGATAAAATGTTCTAAGATTCTTGAATTCCTTTAAGAGAGTAAAAATGAAAATATCAATTAATATTAGATTAAAATAGGTTAAAATGCATGCTTTAACCTCTAGGATAACCACTAAAGGATTTGCAAAAAACATATTATAATTTATAAAAAGAATGATAAAACATTTTGAAAGACAGAGAGAGAGAGAGAGAGAGAGAGAGAGAGAGAGAATTAGAGAGAAAGAGAGAAAATTTAAAATATAAGACAAGACACATTTAAAGCACATAACACAATTAAAAGCCAATTATTTTTCAGATGGTTATTTTAGTAACACAATAGAAAAGGTATCCCATAAAACACTAACCAAATAAATCTGGTGTATCTATATTAATATCATATTAATATAAAACCAACTATAAAGGAACATTACCAGAGACAAAAGGATGAATTCATCAAGAATATATAGCAATTTTAAATTTGTGTGTACTTAGAAACATGGCTCAAAATAAAATAAACAGTTACAATCAAGAGCAGAAATAATCACACTCACAATTATAGTGAATGATTAAAAACTTGGCTCCAGTATATTTTATTCTATAACAATCCTTGTACTTTTCATTTGTTTTTTATGCCATTGCCCTAATGGATAAATGGCATCATTTATCTTGTGCAATGACCGTATTCTGTATTTGACAATTTGCTTCCTCTTAATATTGTTTACTTTGTTTTTCTATCCTTTTCTCAGTAACTAGATAGGTAGCTCTGGAGGTTATTTGCCCCAAGTTCTATTTTAGATTAGATTTCTTTATGGATGGTGCTATCTACTTTTTATTGCAACTCTTCATGAGATATATGATTGATCAGTGAGTTCTGGTGAACAGTGGAAAATTTTAACACCATTTGCTCAGTAACTAATATAACAAACAGATTAAAAATCAGTGAGAGTATAGAAGATTTGAAAAACTCAGTGGATATATTTAACACTACATCCAGTAACTGCAGGAAGCACATTTTTGTCAAGCACATGTAGTACAGTTATAAAAGTTTATATTATCTTAGAATTAGTAAGTCCCAACAAATTTCAGAAAATTAAACTTACAGAGCATATGTCTTCCAACGAGAGTTTAATTAACCCAGAAATTAAGAACAAAAAGATAATTTAAAAATCCCAATTGTTAAAAATTAAGCAATGCATTTCTATATAGTTACTGGTCAAAGAAAGAAATCAAAATTGGAATGAAAAAAATACTTTCTCTTAAATGATAACAAACTAGCATCAGAAGTTGCACAGTGCAGCTACAGCCATGCTTAGAAGAAAACAGTAGCCTTGAATGTATATATTGGAAAGGAAAACAGTTGAGTCTTTTTCAAAAGTTAACAATAAATAACAGAATAAATTCAAAGAAAATAGAAGAAATAATGAGGGTAAAAAATTTTAATAAAATAAAAGAACAACAATAATGAATGTTAGTATAATCAAAAGTGAGTTTTTTGAAAATATTAATAAATTGATAAACATCACATGAGGTTAATTTTTAAAAGGGGGAAATAGTATCAGAAAGAAAAGAGAGACCATGTTATATATAGATCTTACAAATACAGAAAAATTTAAGGGTCATATTATGAGCTTTATGCCAATAAACTTGACAATGTGAGTAAAACAGAAAAATTCCTGTAGAAATACAATTCCTTAAAACGGATACAATACTAAGTACACAATTCATACTAGGTATGAATAGTCCTACAGCAATTAAAGAAATTCAATCTGTAATAAAAATAAGTCTTCCCAAAGGAAACGATGCCTGGATTATTTTGTCAAATTATTCAACCAAACATTTAGGAAAGAGATAACCATAATCTTAAATTGATTATTCTACAAAATATAAAAGATTGCAAAAATCCCCAGCTCATTTTAGGAGGCCTGTGTAATCTACTGAAACCCAAAAAAGGAAACTGAAGAAAAAAAAAGGAAAATTATAGGGAAGTATCATTCATAAGTATAGAAAATCCTAAATAAATGTTAGTAAACTGATTCTACCCATATATCATTCCATGTAGGGTTTATTCAGATCTTCAGAGTTACTAAAGATTAATTGATTTTTAAGTGTAATATACTACATTAACGAAATAAAATAGGAAAATAATTTTAATGCAGAAAAGTGACAAAAATTAAATGGTATTTCATAGTTCAAAATTTTTTCAAGGGAAATCTACAAGAACTTTTTAACATATATTGTTAAAGAAATTATATTTAGTCAATATATTGACTAAAAACACAAGTAGATATCTTACGTAACAATTATGCTGAAAGCTTTCCTTTGACTGTCTTAAGTTACTAAATTGTGGAATTGTATATCACAGCAACAGTTAACTGATACAAACAGGTAATATGCTTAAACAAGTATTGCACGAAAGAGTACATATGAATGACCAATAAGCATCTGAGAAGTGCTCAGTCTTATTAATCATTAGGGAAATAGAAAACTATAATGACTCCAACCAGATCGGCTAAATTAAAGACTAACAGTTTCAAGTGGTGATAAGGACATAGAGATGATAAAATGATAAGAAACTTAGATTTTTATATGGTGCTGATAGGAATGTAAATTGACACAAAGTACTTTGAAAAACAGATGGGCATCAGCTAACAACTGAAAATACGAGTATATTATGGATCGACAATTTAATTTTTAGATATATATTTAAAACAAACACATTTATTTGATTGCTAAGAGACATATATAGAAATGTTCATATCAGCATTATTTATAATAGTCTTAAACTGAAAACTCAAATATCTTTCAATTTATAAATGAATAAATAGTGATATAGTCACACAATATAATATAATTATGAAAAAGAAAAGTTAAAAACAGCAATATAATGAATCACACATTTTGAATAGTGGGAAAAGAAGTCAGAAATATATAATATATACTTTTATTATATTATTCCAATTATGTGAAGCTCAAAAACACGCAAAACTAAACTATAATATATTATAGTTTATTATAAGAGATAAAAGTTTTAAGAAAATAAGGAAGCGATAACTACAAAAAAGAATAGTCGTTATAGTTATCAAGGAGGGAGGAGGTTATATTTGAGAAGAGGCAGCCAGGAGCTTTCTGGACAGTTTGATATCTTGACCTGAGTGAAAGTTATGTGAAGGTTTGTTAGATAGTAATTTATTAACTAGTACAGTTATGTTTATGCACTTGCTGTGAACATGTTATATTTCACAATGAAAATGTTAACAAGACAGAAAGACATTATGAACATTCAATAATCTGTGTCAATCTGTCCCTGAAACACCAACCAGCATGTTACTGTTCCCCCTGATGTTACCCCTACTACCTCCTCTATAAAGGAAAAAGTTGGTTAACCAGATGGCTTTGAGTCTTCCTTTGGCATTCCACAACATTAAATGTTAAACTATAATGGTAAGACAGCAGTGTTGACACATAGTCTAAATAATAAGACCCAGAATTAATGAGAAATGACATTTGATGGACCAGTTAAAGTTTTGGTGTGATTTGAGTAGCAACCCACATTAGCTAAGGTGCTCCTTTGGGTGCTTTATTCCTTGCTCCATGCCCTGCTTCAGTCATTCTGAAAGTGTTTACCCGTCTCTCAGCTTTGCAGACTTATCAGAAGAAAATACAGCAGATGCAAATCAGCATATGCCTGCCTATACTTTGTCAGTTTATTCCCATGTGCGACTTCCCATCTCATTTTTGTGTGTGTGTGACAAAAAGATTTGTTTATCTAATTCAAAGCCTACTCATTGTATCTAGAAATGATTTAGAATTACTTGTGTAACACATGGCCTATTGTCATCATAAAACATTTCTGGTTAAAACAGAATTTGAAAATGAATAACTCTATGGTATTGATAATATAAAAGTAACCTCTAATAAAAATATTTCAGTCTGAGAAATTATTAAAGAGCAACATGGAATTTATTTACATCATATATATAATGCAAATATATTTAGCTTCTTATATAAGTGTAAGTATCCTAATCATCCATGCTACTTTTAATGTATATATGCTGGCCTTTGTGTGTTGAGGAACTAATTCATTAGTAGATCATTGATTCAACTTGGCTATTTTTCTGTTTCTCTTTCAATAAAATTAACATTAATAATCTTATTCTCAAACATACAGAGGATGTTTGACCAAAGATATCACTTAAAGAAATTTTTTAAAAAATAAAACTCTCCAACCTCTATACTAGACCCACTTAATCAAAAAATGTCTCCAATGAAACAACCCTGTAACCTAATATTTTACAAATCTTCCCAAAATCTATTGAATTACCAGATCTGAAAATCATTAGTTTGAAAGATGTTGAAATAACCTATTTGTAAAAGGACATAACTCCATGTTATTTAATAAAATCTTTAATTAATTAGTTAGTTAATTAATTAATTTATGGTTTTTCCTTTGCCTCTCTTCTGGAATATAAGTGTCATGTAAACAAGTCCTCTAGGCCTAGTTCACCACTGTTTTTAAATATATAGAACAGAAGTTTGCAACTATGGGTCAAATTCAGCCCATCTGCCTATTTTTGTAAAATTGTACTGGAAACACATCACTGCCCATGGATTTACATATTATCTATAACTGCTTTCATGATACAGTGGCAGAAATGAGTAGTTGAAAACAGAGACCATCTGGACTGTAGAACCCAAACTATTTACTGTCTGTTGCTTTACAGAAGTGGTGTGCTGATCCCTGATCTAGAAGACTGGCTATAGTATAGTGGGTTCTTCATAGTTGTTGAATATTGAATGGATGAAATAATCAGTATATTAGTGTCTCTAAGCAACTCTCTTTTGCCCAAATTAAGTTTTTTTTTTTTTGCATATTACTCTTAGTTAACTGTTCTATTGTATTGTGGACATTCTTTGTAAACTTACTCTCCTCACTGCATTATTAAGTGCTCTTCGTTTTCCCTTGGAGCTAACCTGAGGTTTTTGTTATGCTAAAGAACAATGAGATATGGAAATATATGAATCAATTTAAGTACAATTTCTTAGGAGCACATTAATTACAGGCTATTAGATTTGTTCTAGATCTCCATTCTCTGAAGAATGACGATAATGTATCAGATCACGAGTTAAATAGAAAGCCAAGTTAACAAGGTAAAATGTGTTATATAGAGTGATGAGTGTGATTTGTTATAATCCCCAGCTGGATTTAATGATAGGTTATCAGTATCCAGGGATGACATACACTATCTTTTAATAGTTAACAAAAAAATACAGTATACTGCTTTCTAGGTTTATAATCCCTTTAGCTATCTATAAACTTGGGCAGTAGGTGACTTCTCCAAGTGAATGTTTCTCTGTTTCTTCTTCACTAACTTAAAAAATCTAAATTAATTGATGTTTATAGTTCCTTCTAATTCCATTGCTTTATATATAGGAAACTTGATAACAAATAACAAGAATATATAGTATATTGCAGCTTAATGTAAGGTTAGGTTTAAAGGTTTTCACTATTTCATAATAAAAATTTTCATATAGTCAAAACTTCATTTGTTTTTTTTCATAAGTGGCCCATATATTTTTGTAATGGTAGTAAAAATACACATCATGTAAAATTTACCATCTTAATTATTTTTAAATGTGCAATTCACTATTAAGTATTTTCACATTGTTGTGCAATCTCCAGAACATTTTTTATCTTTCAAAATTGGAACTCCATACTATCAATAACAATTCTCCTCACCCTCCCTCAGCTTTTTGCAACCACCATTCTACTTTCTGCTTTTATGAATTTGACTATTCTAGACACTTCATATCAGTGAAATCATAGAGTGTTTGTCTTTTTGTGAATAGCTTATTTTACTTAGCATAATATCCTCAAGTTTCATGTTATAGCATGTGTCAGAAATTCTTTCCTTTTTAAGATAACTAATATTTCATAGTGTATATGTATCACATGTTGCTTACCCATTTATTCATCAAGGGATATTGGGTTACTTTCACCTTTTGACTATTGTGAATAATGCTGCTATGAACATGTGTGTACAAATATCTCTTTGAGACACTGCTTTCAATTCTTTTGTGTGTATACTCAGAAGTGCAATTAATGGATCATATGGTTTTTTATTTTTAATATTTCAAATTTCTGCCATGCCATTTTCCATAAAAGCTACACCGTTTGCTTTTCCATCAACAGTGTACAAAGAGTCCAATTTCTTTCATCAATTCTTGTTATTTTCTGTCTTTTTAATAATATCAGGCATCCTAATGAATGGGAGGCAATATCTCATTGTGGTTTTGATTTGCATTTTCCTAATTATTAGTAATGCTGAGCATCTTTTCATGTGCTTGTTAGCCATAGGTACACCTTCTTTGGAGACTATTTATTCAAGTCCTTTGCTCATTTTTTTATTGAATTTGTTGTTGTTGTTGCTGTTGTTGAGTCAAGGAGTTCTTTATATATTCTGGATATTAGCTCATTATCAGATATATAATTTGTAAATATTTTCCCATTCCATTTGTTGCCTTTTTACTCTGTTGATTGTGTTCTTTGATGAGCAACTTATAACTTTTTATGCAGTTGAATTTATCTATTTTTACTTTTTCCTGTGCTTTTGATGTCATATTCTAGAAATCATTGCCAAATCCAATGTCAAGAAGCTTTTTCTTATGTTTTCTTCTACATTTTATATCTTTAGCTCATATGGTTAGCTTTGGTCCATTTTGAGTTAATTTTTATGTATGGTGCAATGTTAGGATGAAACTTAATTCTTTTGTATGTGGATATCCAGTTTTTTCAACACTATTTGTTAAAAAGACTGTCCTTTTTGCATTGAATAATATTGACTCCCTTGTCAAAAGTCATTTGACTATACATGCAAGAGCTTGTTTCTGGGCTCTTGATTCTATTCTGTTGGTCTATATATCTGTCCTCATGCCAGTAACACATTGATTACTGTAGCTTTGTAATAATTTTTGAAATCAGTAAGTATAAGACATCCAACTTTGTTCTTTTTAAATATTGTTTTGTTTATTTGTGACCATCCAGACAGTTTAATATACACAGTTTCTTGGAATCCTATAAAATAAATTTATATATCCAATTAAAAGATTATTGACCAAGGTTAAAAGAAGAAAAATAAGGAGATCCATAAACAAACGTCCAGTAGAAGATTTCAGTTCATTTTTCCTTTAAGAAAACTATGAAATTGTTAACACTGGTGGGTGTGGGGAATGTGGCGGAGAACACTCAAGTGGCCCTTTTTGCCTGCAAGATTTTTACAGTCAGTTTTCATAGTAAATTGGCATAGCCTTAACATTTGTTTTTAGGTCTATTTCCCCTAAAGAAAATTACACAAATGATACGGCTTTCTCTTACTTGAGGTGAGCTTCATGATCTTGAGATAAAGAACCATTTGAAGATACCATTGTCCATCTTCATATTTTTATGCAACAGACATTTATTATGGTCCTCTTTTATGAGAATTCACGAAGGAAGCTTGTTTTTCTTGAGTCTTTGGGGATCATTATTCTAGAACTTATGGTGAGATATTATCAGGGGACTGAATTATCCTAAGAGAATAAAAAGGAATGTATGAATTACTTAAGGGTACGCTTTTCCAAGTAGCTCTCACCTTTAGGAATGTGAAGGTCTGGCTCCATTTTTTTTTTTAATGAACAAATGCCTAAAAATGTAATTAAAGACTATTTAAGAACTTTATCTGTAGCTGGGATTGAGGGCTAAATTGCAAATTCAAATCCTGCATGGAGTCAAAAGTCTCTTCTTACTTCCAGTAGCTTTTTATTTTGTCTCTGTTAAGCTCTGTGACTGAGTCAGCAGTATTGAAATGACAAGCCAAGGTATAAATTTCTTTGAGTATTAATAAAAAGGAGCATATTTTAGTTTCCTTCCTAATAATGTTTCCATGCAGGCTGAAAAATGTTTTTCATAATACATTCCATCCTAATTGTTCATAAGACATAATTTGATTTAGCATTTTCAAATGATGTAGATGAATTAATATTTCTATGTATATATACACACATATATACATATATATGTATGTATATATGTATGTATATATGTACACACACATACATGTGAAATCTGAAGTTCATCTGTATGTATGTATGTATGTATATATATATATATGTGAACTCAGGACATTCTGACTCAATCATTATCAAATAATAGAGAGGAAATAAGAATAATTCCCTCTGTTTTTAAAAAAGCCTAGCAGAACTCATTATTCTGTGTCAGTGTATCTTTCACATATGCAAGCTTATTTTTGATGTTCCAAGAAATCTGAAGTTCACTAACAAGGTTTTTGAAGAACAGTCTTGAACTGAATGTACGGAGTATAATTGAATAGGAACAGTATGTATTTAGAGTGAAAACGACCCAGCTGGAATACTAAGTTCTCCGAGTGTCCCTAATTCAATAATCATGTGTATTCCACTTCTCCAAAATTAGGCAGTGTTCATGGTTGAATATAAAAACACTAACATAAATGGACATAATGTAATATTTTGTTTAATATCTTACTTTTGTCATCTAGATCAGTTAAAATACAGCATACACTATGATTTCTAACAGATGACAATGAATTCAAGAGGGAGTGTTCTTCCCTTAAGAAGTTTAAGTATGATTATTAATATGATCCTGAATTTTGCAGGAGTCATTATTTGGAAGCACAGAGGGAAGATTAATTGCAGAGTGTTTATAGCTATACTGAGCCCAATGTATTTATTAATAATACCAACTTAATAATGTTTAAAGAATTCTCAATATGTGCCAAGCACTCTGCCAAGCCCTTAAGTATATTGTCCCTTTATGCTCATATCTATCTCATGAGGTAGATATTATTTTTATCTCCATTTTACAAAGTAGAAAGCTGAGGTCTGCTAATAAATCATGTATCTGTTATTCAAACTTCATTTTATCTAACTCCAGAGTCAAATTTTTATGATGTTCTTGTTGTGTCTGGGCCTCTGATATAACTCTTCTCTGTATTATTTAGTTCTGAGGTTTTCTATGTAATTTAACTTTACTAATTATTTTGAGATTTTTCATTCAAGATTACAGCCAGTCTTTCATTTCTTCCATGGCAATGACACCAATGCTGTGAGGAGTCATCCTTTTAATTTATAGACTTCATAATATTTATAAACACACTGACCCAGAATGGGTTCTGTCTTCTCTGTAAACTCAGATAAAAGAATAAATAATCACATATGTCCCAGGAGAAGTGCAGATTGGAAAAGAATCATAAATGAAATGAAGATAATAGAATGACAAGATTATATGGAGCTAAACATAATGTGCAGCTTAAGCAGTCCACATGACAGGAACACTTATTTCTGTACAAGGAAAGAACATGAGTTAAATGTGAATTTAAGATCATGTTCTAATGAAAATCAATGTCAAAATAAACCTAGTAGTGTACCATTGGAATAGTTTATGTGTTTATTGTTAAATGTGCAGCTTGGAAAAAAACAAGTTGCTTAAAATCTATAAACAGAACTTAAAATAAATGAGAAATTTATTTATTTTCATATTAAGACTTTAGTTGCACTTATTCACTATAACAATTTCATAATGTGTGTCTGTGCATGCATGCATGCATTTTTGTGACTCACTGAAATTTTGTTCGGTAGTGGGAACTGCCCCAGGAGAAATAGCAATAAAGGAAATAAGGTTTAAAAACTCTCTTTCAAAAATATTTTTGTAGATTCCTTCCTTCTTCCCATCCTTTCTTTCCACACAGCTCTCCCACAAGAGTTTACCCTTACCATAGGAAAATATGTTATTTTTCTCCCTTGACCACCCTCCATCAAGTTCAATCTCAGGTTCACCCCCTTAGATACTAAAATAGGTTTTGAGTGCTGGAAAGTTAAGAAGGTCAGAAGTACTCACCAGGGAAGCAGGATTAACAAGAAGCATAGACAGAGTGGGCTGCTGCCTTTACAATATTTTTAGAAGATTGCAAAAGGTGGCCCCCAGTTTAAATATTTTCCAGAGTGCCTAAGGGAGATGTAGTCTAATAGGAATAAATGGATGAGGGAACTAAAGAAGAAAAAGGAATGGAAAACAGACATTTTCTTTCATACAACATGCTTAGGCCTAGAGGAGTCCCTTCTGAGACAAAACAGACCATTTTCCATTGTATGCCTGAGATAATATATAGATAGTCATGTTTGCCGTGACCTCCAGGTCTGGTAAGACTTCTTCACTTGTCTGAAATGGCATGACCTGTTTGTTATGATAATTTTAACTAAATGATTAAATCTATTTCATTCAGCATGAGATCATCTCTTCCTAGTTAACACAGTAGCTTACTCTGGAATTGATTTAATAACCAACTGGTTAATGATGTATTTACTGGAAGTATTTCTAAATCCATATAGTTGTTCACCTGAAATTTGGTTTTAGATTTTATAATAAAGAGTGATTATTTGTATAGATGGCATAGATATACTTTGCTTTCTGAACCATCTGTGCTCTAAGAATGTTTACACTGCTTTTAAAGTCTGATAAAGAATACTTTAAAAGATATATATGTTTGATTCTTTAGACACTTTGAGAACCACTGTCTTTGAGCTCCCTTGGGTTTTATTGCCATTTTCTTAAGTAAGATCATTTAAGAAGTCAAGTAAAGTGTGAGGGTCTGGAGTCTTTTTAATGTTGAAATCCTTACAATATTTGCTAATTTGCTGATCTATGTCAATCACCATGTATAGAGGGTATTTTTTTTTTAAGTAAGTTAATGTTGGCTTTAGCTTAATTAACTAAAATTTGAATTGTGTTAGTTGTAAACTTTCTCATTCAGTGGTAATAGGGGTTTTATAATTAGTAGAGGCTAAAAAATGAGAGAAGTTTCTCTTTTTTTTTTTCTTTCTGTTTTCATTGCTCTTAGCCATTGATGCAGACTTGGATCACCCTATACTTTCTGAAATGCTTCTTTGGGTAACATTTCTTGTGGACTGGTTAACATGGGAGATGTTTCCACAGGGCCTGCCTAGAGATATCTCTGTGTGGCTCATAGGGATGCTTTGTGGGTTGTGATATCTCTGAGACTGTATATAAAATATGTGCATATGTGCACTTGTGAGGTAAGTCTATCTGTAGCATTGTGAATTCTTAAATGGAACCAAGACCCTCTAAATTAAAATCTTGAGCTCCTTCTACAAAGGGTATGTAGCAGTGGAAAAAAATAATGATAATAGCCAATGCTTTCCATGTTTAAGACACTGTGCTATAGAGTTTACAAATCTAATACATTAGACACTGTTATAATGCCCATATTGCAGATAAGGAAATCAATGCTTTGGAGAACTTATATGAGTTGGTATATAAACCTAGAAAGTCTTAGTCGAGAGCCTGAGTTCCTAGTCCCTTTACTAAACAAGGGTCCTAAAACCTATTCTGTCACTATCCAGCAATGACATGTCATTATCCAAAAGAACAGAACTATTGCTATCTCAGAGCATCTGTAAATAGGAGTAAAAGAGTAAGGATAAGGGGTGCAGGTTGGGATTGGAATTTCAATAGAGGAGCTCTGTGTTTCCTTTCAGTTCTGAAGTAATACAATAAAGTAGGTTCGGATACCATAAGACACTCAGTCAAAGCCTAGTGGAAGCTTTGATTGAGACTCTTGTGATATCTGAACCTACTCGATTGTATATTAAAAATAGATATGAAAAGGATGCATATGATTGGAATGAGGAAGAAATGCCTGTGTTTTCCATTAGGCTTAGAGAGATAGAATGATGTAATGAATACAGAGTATGGAATCTGACTGAATGTGTTTGAATCTTTGCCCTGCATCTCACTAGCTGTTTCACTTTGGGCATATCTTATAACCTCTCGGTGCATTAGTTGCTTCATTTGTAAAATGTTAATGTCATTGAGTTATTGTGAGGATTAAGAGCCTGGCACATAGAGAAAGTGACTTGTGCTACTATTGTTCTTTTTGTTACTATTATTACTACTTGTTGTTGTTTTGAAAATTAGTATTTAATGTGTTTTAAAAAATGAAAGTAAATCTCATCTCCAAACTTGTTAATTTGTTCTGTGGCTTATGAGATAAAAGAAGTTCTATATGTGCTAGAGAGACATGGTCCCTGCCTGAAGACATGTAAAATCTGGCATGTGGAATGCTTTGTCTATTGAAGCTCAGCACAGGAGAGGAGAAAAAATATGGTGTAGATGATAGAGGCTCTGTTCATCCCTCTGGCATCCAAATCAAAGTTGTGATGGAAACAAGGAGCAGCAACAAGAAAAAATCACCTGGGATCTAGATGAACAAGCCATACAACTATGGATAAATCCAAGAAAGCACCCTGTAATGGCAGAAGGTAGGACGGGGTGAGGATGTGGGGCTGCCCGATCCCAAGTAGCTAAATAAGACAGAGGCTGTTGCAGGAGCAGCGGCAGATGCTTCTTAAAGGGGTCACATCCATGAGCGGATATTTATGGTGACAGACCTGCTCACTCTGAGCACCAGTGTAGATTTGGCTGCAAGCAGGGGGCACCAGAGACTTACAGGGAAACTTGTCGGAGTGAGGGCCTAGGTGAGAATTACTCGGTACAGAAGCACCAGTGGTATCCATTGTTTCCTATTGAGCCTTCCACCCTGAGAATGCACAGAACACAGCACTGCCATAGCTGTGAAATCATCAAACTAGATAATGGAGATTGCTCCACCTAGAGGATTCCCTGAAATACTGCCTCCCCCAACTTGTGGCCCCACCCAAGCCACATCCAGATGTATCCTCAGTGAGTAAAGTACTTCTTGCTGAGATTCACACTGGTGGAGGAAGCTGACCTCAGTTTCTTGTGTGGTCTTTTGAGGCAACTATTCGTACAACATCTGTGGATTTCTTGCTGAATATTCACAGATGGCCCCTGAGGGGTAAATGCTTGAGCTTAAATTGTCCTGCAGCTGAACCCCTCTCAGGACTATGCTGCTGGACACCTACTTCACCAATCCACATTAATAAGACTGGGAGACTTAGGAGCTTTGCTTAGTACATAGAAACAGACATGGAAAGGCAGCCAAAATGGAAAGACAAAGAAGCAGAATCCATATGTTAGAATAGAACAGAGATCCAGATATAATGGAGTCAAATAATCTAACAGATGCAAAGTTCAAAACACTGGTTATAAAGATGCTCAATGATCTTTTGGGAAGTGTAGAGAACTCCAACAAAGAGCCAAAAAATGGAAATGGAAATTATAAAAGGGAACCAGTCTCGAGTGGAGAACACATTATCTGAGATTAGAAGTATATTAAATTGAATAAACAAGGAAATAAAGACAGTGAATAAAGAGGATCAAATACCCTATCAGAGGACAAGGAAGTTAATCAGGACACTCAAACAGAATGTCAAGAAAAAAGATGCCAGGACTACAAAAATAATTTAAGAAGGATATGAGACACCATTAAGGCTCGAAATATTTGTATGATTTGTGTAACAAAAGAAAATCAAGATGTTGAACAGCTGTTTGAAGAAATAATGATGGGAAATTTTCCTAACCTGGTGAAGGAAATGGACATAAAACCCCAGGAAGCTTAGAGAATTCCAAAAATCAGGGATCTAAAGAGGCCCACATCAAGACACATCATAATTAAAATGCCAAAGGTTAAATACAAAGAAAGAATATTAAAAGCAGCAAGAGAAAATAAAATAATTACTTATAAGAGAACATCCATAAGTCTGGCAGCTGATTTCTCAAAAGAAACTATGCAGAACAGAAGATCTTGGCAAAAAATATTCAACAGGACAAAGACCCAGGATCTACAACCAAGAATAACTTATACAGCAAAGCTATCATTTAGAGTTGAAGAACAGATAAAGAGCTTCCCAGACAAAAATAAGCTAAAAGAATTTATCACCACTAAACCAGTATTACAGGAAATGTTGGAGAGACTTCTTTAAGAAGAAAACATGTATCAAATGCAAGAATAAAGAATGGTAACAACTACATTCCTATCAATAAGTACCTTAAATGGAAAGGAATTAAGTGCTCCGACCAAAAGACTGAGTGGCTGAAAGGATAAGAAAACAAGACCCCTATATATGAAAAGGAAGGGGATGAAAAAGATATTGCTTTGATGGACTTAGAAGGTATTTAAGTCAGACAGAAAAAGATAAACACTATATGATTTCACTTATATGAGGAATTTAAAGAATAAAAAAAAACAAACTAATCAAAAACATACTTACAAATATAGTAGACAATTTGGTGACAGAGAGAAGGGAGAGGGGTTTGAGAGGCTGGGATAACGGGGTTAAGGGTTAAGGAAGTACAAATTAGTAGCTGATGGATGGTCACAGAGGTGTTGGAGCATGGCATAGAGAATGCAATTATTATTAATACATTGAATAGTTGGAGGGTGAAGGGAGGAAGGGAGCAATAGGGGGATTATTTTACTAACTATATAGATGTCTAACAATGTTTAGACTGTTTACTTGAAACTAATTAAAATTTTAAAAGAGAGAGAGGGAGAGAGAGAGAATGAGAATGAGAGAATTCTAGCACAGGACCAGTCGGTGAAGCAGGCCCTTATGAAAAACCTGTTAAAAGAATGACCACACTCTGTTTTTCCTGTTCCATGTCACAAACCCTTAGTTTACCTCTTATTCCTTTTTCATGTCACTACCCCTTAGTTTACCTCTTATTTTAGCCACAGCTTGGTGAACAGTGCCTTGGGGACTCAGATTTACTTCATGCAGGCAGCACCTGCCTCATGTGCACTGTTTGTCTTTCTGCTTTCTGCTTCAAGGTCTTTTCCAACACTGAAGGAGCCCTGTGTGTAAGAGTTGCTCCCCAAAAAAACCCTTAACCAATGGGGTAGGGGCTGGTAGATAATCACTGCAGCCTCTCACTCTTCATATTGACAATGATAGAAAGTGCTCTGTGTGCTTTTGTGCTCGTGAATTCTCAGCAACTCCTACTGCCTACAAGAAGACCTTCAAAACACATTCTTATATTTGTTCCTTCATTGTATCACTCTCTATGCTCCTTTGCTCCTGAAAAGCAGAATCGCCTTTCAAATAAAACACCTACACATAAATCCTTGTCTCAGGCTCTGATTTCTGAGGACCAAAATAAGAGTTATGCTGTTCTAAAACCCTAAGGCCAAAACGAATATCATTGTGCAAATCTACTATGCACTCCATTTCTTCTGTTCACTGCTGAGTTCCCAGTGCATAAACAGTGTCTGATACAGGTAGGTACTCAGCAAATGCTATCCCAATGATTGAATCTATTAATGAATGAATAAACATGCTTCTTACAACTTGATAATTAGCAAATCAGTTGGGTATTGCTCAATTTTATGTACTAAGTGCTGTACCAGAAACGTCAAAATCTTTCTTGGAACACTGTTACATCTTAACCAGTTGTTTACATCTTTAGTCCTGACAAGCATTTGATTTTCCTTTGCAATCCTGAAGGAAAAAATAATTTGATGGCTTTCTATCTTTATATATATACGTATACGTATATATATATATATATATATATATATATATATATATATATATATATAATATATACACACACACACACACACACACACACACACACACACACACATATTTCCAAAGATGATAATGTCTTACATGTCAGCAAATATTAATTAATCTTCAGTTATGGGCCCTGTCCTTTACTGGGATAACAGGTAAGGTTGAACTGCTCGATGTTCACCTTGCAAGAGTGTGTTTATAGACAAGATGCATAGTCAAGACTACATCAGGGCAATATTTGGGTACTAGGAGATTATAATTTGAGGCACATCATGTTATATAGGGGCTCACTTGACTACACTCCTCACTTGCTAACAATAATAACACACAGTCCTCACAGCCTGACATGGGAATATAGAATGCTCTTTAATGTGCAGTCATGTTCTTACTTTATTACACAAGAGCAATTTGCATAAACTCTTAAGTAAAATAAGTTTATAATTTCATTCCTTCTAATGAGGAAAGATTTGAGTTTTAAAGCATTTAATCTGCAGAAACTGATGAAATCAGTGTTTTTGGATACTGATTTAGAATAATGATATTACTACCCAGCCTGAAAATATACAATGTGTACAACAAGATTTCACTGCAAAACAGTTAGTATAAACCGAGAATTCATGAATGAGCTATGTTAACTGACTTGATTAGGTCAGACCACAAGCAAAATTTACCAATTAGAATTCTGGAGGTTCTAGGTAGATCTGTGACTCACTTGATTGCTAAAGAAGACAAAGAAGTTTTTGAAGATAAATCTTTAAAGAGAATGAGTCTTATTCAGTGACTAATAATAAAATATTAAGTCTATTGACAATGTATAAGAAACAGAAATTGGATGAAGTGTAGGATATTTGAATTAAGCTATCTACAAAAGACAAAAGGACGTGTTAAAACCTTACCTAGCTATCACAATGGCTTTTGCTTAGCGTATTATTAACTTTAAAATTGCTTTTAGTTGAAATGTGGAAAACCTGAGCATAGGTGAAATGGACTTGTGAGGAAAAAAAATAGTCTATATTCAAGAAAAAGAGAAAGACATTAGGTGTGTCTTAAGGAATTAGGCTAATGAGTTTGGGTAAACCATGACCTTTTTGTAGCTGCTGCAACTGATAATGGTGATGGTGATGATGATGGTAGTAGTGATGATGGTGGTGGTGGTGGTGGTGCTGATAGTGATGACAATAATGATAGCAAATGTTTATAGCGCGGCACTCTGCTTCTTCTCTAATCCTCATAACCAGTCACCGATGTAGTGTATTATTATTATTATTATCATTATTATTATTATTAATAGTATTAATAGGTTTATTATTATTGCTATTACTATCGTTATTAGTAGTAGTAGGTATTATTATTATTACTATTATTATTAATCAAGTTTTAAAGCTGAAGAAACAGGCTTGGAGAAGTCACACAGTTAATAGTACAGTCAGGTTTTAAACTCAGGCAGGCTGACTCCAGAAGCCAGACAATTCTATATCGGCCTTATACTAATCTAACATCTTGTGTTCCAGTTTAAACTCATGAAGATCAAGACCATCCAAATTCAATTCTAAGCAAGACCATACATCCCACTGCTAAGGGACTTAAGAGTGTAATAGAAAACTGTAGCCCTGTCCTGAAGTTAATGGCTAAAAGGCAAGACTTCAACCACAACTTTATTAGCCAAGCAACTATTTTAAGTAGAAAAGTAACTTACAGGGGACTGTAAACAAGATGATTTATATTTCAAAAGTCAAAAACTAATTTTCTGTAGATTTAATTGAGGAGAGAATAAAGTATGATTTGAAATCAGTAGTTTTATTCATAGTGAGAACAGACCCCCTCCACACACAAGCAGAAACGTCATTTCTGATTGTCTACTACGTTTTCATGATCTATCATCCCTGTTCTTGCCTCCACCTGATATGATATCTATATGCTCTAAGGGGAGGAAATCTATGGTACTCAGAGTAGTGCCTTGATAACTATTTAGACATCAGGGGTTAAGTCTATCTCTCACTTGGATTGCAATTTTCCTCAGATTACTTAGGTTCAGTGAGTTTACTACAAAACAAATGCTCTGAGAAAATTTAAAAAAATTAAAAAAAAGAAAGGAAAGATGGAGGAAGGAAGGAAGGAAGTAGGGGAGGAAGGAAGATTTTTACGCAAAGGTGATTTCTAGGAAAAGGTAGTTTCCCTGAATTAAGTGTTGGGCAGCTTTTGTCCTGTGTCATTTAGAACTGGACTTTGACATTAGAATAAATTATACTAATCAAAACTTTTAAAAGGACACAATTTTCCTTATCTGTTCATAGTCAGTATTCCCTCAGGAGGTCACCACCCCTTTAAAATCCCAAATTGCATACATAATATCTTACAAAATAATAAACAAGGCTAAACATTTAATAGGGGCTTCCAATGTGCCAGAAGCTGAACTAAGTACTTGACTTGTAATGTCGCATTTCATCCTCATGACAAACCTAAGGTTGAGAGGAGGCATTATTATCATCTGTTCAGTACAAATCAGTTAGCCAGAGCTCAGGGAGGTTAAGCATTTTTCCTGTCATTACACAGTTGGTAAGTGGTAAAGCCAGGATTTAAGCCACTGGACTTTTTCTACTCCCTGCTGCTACTTGTTGTCGGAATTAAAACAGAAACCACACTAGCCTAATCACTGCTAAATCTAATCATGGCATTTAAGAAGAACCATCTGGTATCATGGTTTGAAGCACATATTAGTTAACATCAGTTGGATGAACTTTAGCAGGTTTCTCAACCTCTTTAAGTCAGTTTTCATATCTGTTAAATGGGGATCATAATGGTTACTTCACAGATTTCTTGTACAGATTAAGGCAGATTGCATTCCCAGGATGTCTTACCTAAGCATCCCTTTTCATTGCATTCTGTGACCAGTGCCTTATATTTTTGGTAACTGGGCAAGATGCTGGTTCCCTAAACTGATAATTCTTCCCCAAAGCACTTATAATTATAAGTGTGTTATATATTTTCTCTGCTAGATTTTTTTTGAATTTCAAAAGGCCTCCTGGTGTCTCAATAATAGTCTCTTACATCTCTGTAATTCAGTGTTTGCCAAACTGGGTTCCACTAGAGTTGTAACCAGGTGCTGTGAGAGAATAAGTTAGAGAAATACAGTATACTCTTGGTGGCTATCATACAAATTAAATCATTAGAGGCTCTGATAAGTCCTATAGTATAGAAGCCTATACATGTATTTGACTATGAAATGCTTATTTTTATATTTCTTTCAGCAAACATGTTTTAATTGGGGAAATATTAGCATAGAGCCTCAGAGGTTTTTAGTTTCTTTATTTATTGTTAATTATCTAATTTATCACAACAATCCTTCCAGGTAGCCCCGGCAGAAACTGCCCTAAGTCGTAGAGCCCACTGTGTCTCACTAAAGTTAAAGAGTTAGTCTACAGCAAAGCAGCCATCCATTTAGGAAGTTGAAGTTAGAAGCAAAACTACCTAAAATCTCTACCTTAAATTAGTTTTGAACATAACTCATTACATTTTTAATTTAATTTCAGAAATTTAAAGCACTTGAGCACTTTATTTCTGACATTGGGGCAGTGAAGCCTTTGGGGAAAGGCACAGTGGTTCTTACTCCAAAATACAGCCAAAATCTTTTCATTTATTTACATTTCTGCTGCTGCCACAGTCACCCAAAACCATGCAGGCCTTCACAGCAGCCCCCTAACTACTCTCCATGTTTCTCTTTTTGTTATGTTGAATACACGTTTACAAAACAATCCATGGCAGAACATAGTGCTGTTTCTAACACCTTACCTTTTTCTTCAAATAAAACCCCAAGTTTGTACACTGGTCTACAAAGCTTCTCTTGTATGTCCACTTCAACCTCCCCTTATTTTGGTTTCCCTTATGCAGTTATATTTCTCTTCTTCAAGCACATCAAGCACTTTCTTGCCTTAGGGTCTTTGCACCTCTTGTTTTCTTTGCCTGAAAGGCTCTCTTTATACTAGACATTTGCAGAGATGATTTCTTCTGATCCTGGATGTCTTGACTGAAATATTACCTCCTCATAAAACCCTCTTTGTCACCTCTCCAGGCTCATTTCATTGTCTTTTTCTTTAATAACAGTTATTTTCTTGTCCATTTATTGATTGGCTTATTTGTTGTCTGCTTCTCCCAAATAAAAGGAAAGCTTCACGAAGGCAGAGAACTTTTCTGACTGTTCACCATTTTATCCTTTGTATAATACAGGGCATGGAGTGAGCTCTGAGTAAATATTTTAGAAAATCAATCTATAGAGAATGAATCAATTGGCGTACTATTCTCTCCAAGGTGATTATTTTCATCATATGTGACTGGACACAGATGTAATCTTTGAAACCATCATTAAGTAGTGGTGATTTTTCTGACTCATTAGTGACTCCATTATAGCTCTTCTTAGGAAATCCCACATTCTATACTCTGGGTGATGTGTAATGTATAATCTATAACCATCCTTGGACACACGAACACATCCCAGTGGAGAGTATGGCTCTAAGATGGCTATCACAACTAGTTAAGCTGACTAAATAGTTGACTTTTGTTCTCCTTGGAGGAAGATTGTAGGTTAATTACCTTTAAATTTTTATTTTTATTTTTAGACTTCTCACCACCATGCTGCTTCCCTTTTTCAATTTGCTGCTATATTTATTAGTGCTACTCTGAGGTAGATTAAGTAAATGTTTTAGCTGTTACTATAAGCTATTAAATACACAAAGAGTAAGTGCAGGCCTTAGCTACTGAGCAGGCTAAATTAGATAGTTTGTGAGTTCTGATGTATAGGGCTGGGCTGCACAAAACTTTGAACATTCATGCCTTAGAATCACTGTGGTAGAGTGGATGATGTTCAGTTTTTAAAGCCGAATGGCTTGGATGGAAATCCTGTCTCTTCCATTTATCAGATGTGGACTAGGGTATGTTACTTAGTTTCTGTTCCTCAGTTTCTTCACTGTGAAGTAGGAATAATTATAAAATCTCCCATTTGTTGAGAGACAACATATGTTAAACATTTAACACAGTATACAGTTATCTACAAAGCACTCTAAAATGACTTAGGAAATAGTAAACACCGATATTTCTTTTGATCACGTTTTTCTGCTTCCTACTCAAAAAAGCTACTTTCCCCCCGCAAAGAAGGTAAGATACCAAAGCAAATAATTAAAGTGTTCTTTTTTAACAGCAGCTTATTTGATATTAGGCCCTTTGCCAGCCAGTGGGACTAAAAGAGGCAGAGGACAGGTCCTTGCACTCAGAGATCTTAGAAATTAGCTGAGAAAACATGATACTCATTCTAAGTAAAGGTGTTGTAGTTAATTGACAGAGAGTTAAGAAGCAAGAGAATGACAAAAGATGGAGACATTTCTGATGTCATAGTTGCAGAATTGGCCTCAGAAAATGTGTGATTTGGTCTAAACATGAGAACAGAGGTGATAATTAGTTAAAATGTCCAGAACAATGATGATAACTGAAAGGAAATCCCTGATTGATTGATGATTGATTGATTGACTGGAGTAAAATGAGAGCTAAAATGATTGATTCTATGAAATTGACTTCTGAGTGAGTCATATAACCAAGGTAACTAACATTTACTGATTGAATACATTTTATAAAGCAAATACTATGCCAAGCTTGTTAATCTATGACCTCACTGAATCTTTCTAACAAAGAGGTAAGATTGTATTCTTGGTATTTTCACTTACAATGGGGAGATTGTGGCTATAGAGATTACATGGCTACAGAAGAAAGCCTTCTAGGATTGCACATGCAAAAGAGAAGAGTAAATGTGCAACCCAGGCCCTGGGGTGGAGGAAAGTTTAGAGATTTCAATAGCAAATAGATCAATGTTCTGAAGGGAAAGGAGAACACAGTGAGTTCTGTAGAGGAATGAAGGGATTAAATCAGGAGACAAACATTCAAGTTGCATTAGAATTCTTAATGGGATAAGTTTCTGCAGGGACCTCTGATGTGTGTTTGTATATAAAGAGATTTTTTTTTTTTGTCAACCATAATTTAGAAATGCATGTATCTCCTTTGTTAACCACTGTCATTTAAATAGACAAATTTAATTCTAGATTGTTGTTTTTGTCAGGTTGAGGAAAAGTTGGTCTTGCTGTCAGTCAGTGTTAGTGGCCTGCTAGAATCTGGCCAGAATACATTTTCTTATATTTAGAGTATTTAAATTAGGGTTAGCTTTTTAAAAAATGACATCCAGAAAGTCAGACCTTCCTCAACACTTCTAAAATATCTACAGTTTTAAGTAAACAAGTGACTACAGAATCCATGCTGTTTACCTGGAAAGTTTTAAGTGTTGGAAGAGATATAAAAGAAAATATAAAAGACAAGGTTTCTAAACTCTTGGAGATGATCATCTTTTGGGAAAACGAGGACATGAATCCTGAGTCTTTTTTCTTTCTTCTTCTAACAAAATATAAGATTTAATTAGGATCAGTTTGACTTTTATAGCTGAACACTAAATAAAAGTGGTTTAAATAAGATATAAGATAGTTTTCTTTTACATAATGTGAAGCTTAGATTTGAAGAATCATCATCTTTAGGTATGTGAAGTTTCTTAGTGTGTAGTTTCTGTTTTTCAAGTTACTTACTATACTTACTATAAGAGAGGCTGGGTAGGGCATTTGTTTACATGGGCACATTGCCAGCATTTAGTGAAGAAGAGGACAGAACAGATTTTGGGTAGCCATTTAGCAATATCTGCCATGATACAACTTCGGAGTACCTATATCTGGCCTAGAAAGTCCATAATTTCTTCTCTGACAATGTCCCAATATTTATTATTAGAGTATGTACTTTGTATGGCTGAGGTCCTACATTTAAATTTTGTTATTTCCCAATTTTCAGGCATCACATTAGAAGAAACATACTCTAAATTCTACAAGAACCAGGTTCAAACTCCCAGTGAGGATATAGTATAGAAAAACAGACATTAGCAAGTTGTTTAAACACTATAAGCCTCTATTTTCATGTTTGGAAACTGTCATCTCTCAGAATTACTTTGAGGATCAAACGTATTATGAACAAAAAAGATTTAGCCTGTGCTTGTAACATAATAGAAACTTAGAAATGTTAGTGATATTTGCTATGAGCTCAATGTTAGAAGCTGATTCTTTAGAGATTAGGCCATTTGGGCTTGCTGAATAGCAGTGTAGTTAAACAGGTGTTATTAAAGCACAATGTTTATTTCTTTCAATCTACCAAGATTTTCTTTTCCATTTTCCATTAAATAATCATAGATATAATTACAGGTATGTTTTGCACATGTTGGAATGTGTGTGTGTATTTCATGTGCAGGTAAATACATTTTTTTCCTTAAAACTTGGGGTTATGCTTAAGTCTAATAAATAAACCTAAATTTGCTTGTGTATTCTTTGAAGAATTATCAACCAGCATAAAAGAAGGTTGGATTTTAGGTAAATGAAAATATATATATATATATTCCTCGGATTTTGGCTAACACCTCTTTTTAAGAATGGGAGAAAGTATAACTAAGGCAGCACATGATGGACCTGTGTTTCTTCTTTCACACTGGAAGAGGTCAGGAGTTGAAATTCTACAGGTTAATATTACCATAAGAAAACCAATACATTGGAACCCTATTTAGGTAGGGAAAAGGCTTTTAGTAAAGGATTGTCATTAAGAGTCTCTTAAATATGACACTGTATACATGCTTTAGAAATGTACTTTGATTTAAACCCAAATAGTCAGGACACAACTCTTCTATAAAGCAAGGTACACCCACAAAAATACAGAGCCTTTTTCTGGAGAGCAGCAGAATCATGTTATATTTTAAATTAGTGAAGGCAGAAATTATGATTGTTCTGAGGCTGCTGTAGAATTTCTGCTGACAAGTTACATGCCACTTTTCTATGACTATTCTTTACCTGGAACAGCTTCTCTATGACAACCTCATTCACAGGGTACATTTATTACTTTTCTCTTTTTAAAAAGAACACATTGGAAAGGAAGTAGAATATATTTGTTTTGAGTTTCCAAATGGAGAAAGGGAAAGAGCAATAGACACTGGGGAAAGAGCAGAAAATTTTTTTTCTTTTTCTTAATTTACCTCCTTCTTGGATAAATATAGATCAAAAAGAAATTATTAAAAAATTGCTTGGTACATTGAATTCTTTCTTCCAGTGAAAATTGTGATGCGATATGGTTCAGATCAATTAATTTGTATCGGCCCAGCAGTTTGCTGATATTTCAAGGATACTTCAGCCTCCTTTCTACCTGTTCATTAAGGACTGTCATCAGCCACTCAGGCTGGAGGATTTGGCTGAAGGAGAAAATCTCAGAACAGTGTTTTCAGGAAAGTAAGTTTTTAAAAGAAAAGAGTGAAAATCTCGAAATGATTTTTCCATTATGTCAGAGAATGTTATTTTCTAAACTCTTCTCTTAAGGTCCAGAAATAGGAGTATTTTGTGAGAAATATTCTCTGTTTATATGAAATAAAAGACTCTGATAAACAGAAAGACAAAACAAAAACCCTCAAGCATTTGGTCACTTTAAACTATTTCATATTATTGCTCTGATTTTTTTTCTTCCTAAATCTTCTATTTTTTTATTATTCTTTTATTTTTATAATTAAATGGCAAAACAAGCATTTACTAGATATTGACTGTTCCTCAATTCTGTAGCTTTCTTAAATAA
This sequence comes from Macroglossus sobrinus, assembly GCA_004027375.1. NCBI lineage: Eukaryota > Metazoa > Chordata > Mammalia > Chiroptera > Pteropodidae > Macroglossus > Macroglossus sobrinus. The sequence continues at coordinate 155,454 of PVKZ01002085.1, forward strand.
TTTATCCTATCAGATTATGTTCAACCAAAATACGTTTGATTTTAAATCAGAAAAGTATATTCCACATTGCAGCATGCCTGTAAGTAATAATAGCAGTAGGATATGAGACTGCAATACTGCACAACAGAAAGTCCTAGAAGCCTGATGGGTTCACAGAGTAAACAAATAGCAAAAGAAACTAAGACCAGTAAATCTATAAATGAAAGATTTTCCTAATCTAAAATCTTAGATCTAGGATCTAAGTAGAAAAGGATAAGGGGAAGAGATACTCATTACACAAATTATCCCCTCTAATGCCCTTTGTAGCTATGTTGATCAGCTGCATGTGGTCAGAAAGTGAGGGCATGAACAGGAAATCATGAGAGGGATGTATAGAAAGATTAGAATAGGTCATCTTACACCAGGCTGGTACTTAAACTTGATATTTTTTAATAAAATTGTTGAGAGAAAATAGGAGCTATGATATTTAGCAAAAAATAAAAAATGTTGTCTTGATACTAAAGATGTTCAAATCCATTTCTTGCCACTCCACAGTTACTTTTATTAATGATATTTCCTTTGGCCAATTATGCCAACAGCTAACACACATGACTAATCTTAGCTAACATTTAAAATAAGAAAAAAAATGTGTGGCTTCAATGAGTAGATATTTACCTCCCAAAAGTTAAGGCAAATAACTTGAAAATACCTAATGAAAAATGTTTGCAAATGCCCAATGTATTATCTCCTTCTATCTAGGAGTCATGACAAAAGTTACATGGAAAAGACATGTACTGTTCATTGAATATTCATGTGCTCCCCCAATATTGTCCAACCTCCTTGCAGTTGAGCGGAGCAATGTAACTAATTGTGGCTAATGGACTCAGAGAAGAATTGGTGTGTTTTTGTTTTTTTGTTTGTTTGTTTTGTTTTGTGAGATGAATCATTTAAAAATCAGCACAAGACCTCCTGAATTTTATCTCCCTTGCCATGGGAATTATGCTATATGGTGGAGCCACAAGGTAAACATATAGAATATGTGTTTAAAATACATACACAAAGTATGGAATATAGAGATCCAGAAAAATTGCCCATCTTGCATTAGGTTTTCTGGCTTGTGTTAAGTCAGAGATGTGGGATTAGTCTGTTACCACAGTACAGCTTCTTCTCTCCTGACTAATAAACAAGAAATGCTTGTTACCAAGTTTGAATTTCTTCAACTATTTTATTTAGTATAAAAAAGGTGGTAGAACAATTGTTAGGACTATAGATTTTGGAGTTAAACAGAGCTGGATTAGAATCCTAACTCGATTAATTATGAGCTGATAGACCATGGGCAAATTATTTAATACTCAGTGTCTCAGTTTCTTCATGTGTAAGATAGAAACTCCTCACACAGGAGTAGTTTATATGAAATAACTAGTGTAAAGCATTACACATGGTTTATATTCAATAATATAGGTAGTTGTTCTTATTGTCATTATTATCAATAGTTGGTTAATATAATAGTGAAGTTGATTTAGTAGGAAAATGAATCATTGCAAAGTACCTCAGGGTTAAATTAAGATATGTTTGACATTCTTAGAAGTTTCCAAAACTGGTGAAATTTGGGCTCTAAGTGCCATTGTAAAAGGGAAAAATTCTGAATGAACCAGGAAATGACAATTCCTCTGCTCTGTGAATTACTGTCCTTGGATGTGGCCATGTAGAATCAGATTGCTTTTGTCCTTTATTTTAGATTTGCACTGATGTACCTTTAGAATTCTGAAAACTACCAACAGATTTTAATTGTTAAGAGGTTTAATTGAGAAATGAATTTCTACTGTGTTATTATATTCATCATTCTACACAATATTTATTTATGTTAACACATTCAAACATTGAGATACCAAATACCAAGTCAATTAACCTTAGAAATTAATTGTGTATTTAAATATCAGTAAGAGGAAAAATATACACCATTGGAAATTAGAGTTGGGAATAGGTTCTTTAAGTTGAGCACTGTTTCAATAATATGTGGGAATGAATAATTCTCCTTGAAACACCAAAGTAATAATGTACTATAAGCATTGCTTTCCTCTGTAGATTTTGCCAGGAAATCAGTGGGAGAAAAGTAAAATTATGGGGAAATATTGATTTACTGTGGGCACAGTGAGTCTTGTTATGAGAAAGACAGTCTGTAGCCATTTCTTTCTAATTTTCTTTTTAAAAATTAAATATATGAAATTGCTTATTGTAACTGGGACATTTATGTTGCTCCTGTTTATAGGATGAACTTGAAAATTTTGGGGGCCACAACATTTTTTTTATAACCTGAATAACTTAACGTCATAAAAAAGTGAGCTCATGCAATTATGCTTGGTGTCTGATATAGGAATTTTTTTCTAATCAATAGAAAAATGCATTATTCTTATCTGTACTATTTCAACCCATGTCAACATGGGAAACTGAGAAATAGTGGTTAAGAGTACAAGCTGTTCATCATTGACTGGCTTTTCTGCTTAGTAGCTGTATGTGACCTTGGCCCAAATGTCTCAGTGAGTTTCACTTCTCCTATGTTCAGAATGGAGATAATAATAGTACTTAACTCACGGGGTAGTTTTAAAAAAATAATGCATGTGAAATTCTAAATAAGTTCTCCATAAATAGTACGTGTCACCCAACTTGACTTCCCTGTGGTACATTGGACTCAGTTTCACTCTTGCATCTCAAATTGCAGTTAATACACACATAATAGATATGAGTTAAAGCAATCACATGTCCCAGCCTGCCAGATCATCTGTATATTCACAGCTTAGGTAAGAGGGTAATTTTGTGATAGTAGCACTTTACATTAATCATCAAAGATGATTCAAAAGATGCAGCCAAATTAGGGCCCAAAGGTGATCTGCTCTGCAAAGCTTTGAAGGAAGAGGACTGGGTTTTTTCAGAGGTGGCTGAGTATGATGCTCTCTCTCTAGAATATCAAAACAAATCTCCTCTTCCAGAAAGTCCTTCCAGATTTAATACTGCATTTTCCTGTCAAGAATGATACTGTTTCTTCCTCAGTCATATTAAATTATGTCCACTACTTTTGGATCATATTCTTAATGGAGGAAGTATATATATCACTATCTCTTCCCTTCCATGAGCATTTTCTACTATATGCAAGTTCTTGTGATGAATACTGCTCTGCTGCATACTGGAGGTGCCTTAGTCAAATTCCCAAACCTCTTGTGTCATCATCAGAAAAAGGGCGACTATATTGGTACTTACCTAATGGAATTTAGAATGAGAATTCAGTGCACAAAAGCACATATTTAGAGTAGTGTGGGGACACATTAAAAGTATTCAGTGAGCAGAAATCAGTATTACTGTGATCTCTATTTTATAGAAGAGGAAATAGTCTCAGGACAATTGAACATTTTTCTCAGGGTTCCAGAGCCCACCCTGCATACCTTCAAAACCTCAGCATTTAGCTCCTAAACTGCTTTCTGCCTAGCATCTACCCTAACACAACCATGAGTCCAGAACCTGTCATTCTTAAAAGCCACTTATGGTTGGTTAGAGTGACTCAAGTGAGCTCCAGAAGAAACATACCAAATGAGTGATTGAAGAAAGACATAGCAGAAATGTTCTAAAATAATTTCAAATTTCTGCTTGCCTCTAGGGTTATCAGACCATAGATTTATGCTTAGAATCTCATCCTCAAGCTAGCTCCCCTTATTGCTTTGATAGCCTTAGCTCTTTGGAATCTGAGAATAACTAAAGGTCAGTGACGGCAGGAACTTGTGAAAATCTACTTTTTTCATGCAGTCAAACTGCTGTACAGAAGATAGGCAACATGACACATAGCACCTATTTTCAGAGAGGACATCTTTTATTGAGACTTCTAGTCTAGTCCAGCTGTACATAATCTATTCTCTTCATTCTGTGCTCAATTCAAATCCATTACTACCTACATAATATAACAGGAGGGGATGAAGGAGGTAATCCTTTTATCAAGAACAAGAACTTGGGTGATCAGCAAGTGCAGTAGATGCTTCTGTTTTTGCTTCACTAGCATCTATTTCTTTTTTACCTGGTTACTTCTCTGCCTTCACAATCTTCTTGGTTCATGTGTGATGCCAACTTCAGGAGTAGGCATATGACCCAGGCCTGACTGAAACAGACTAAACTCTGAGACTTTTGACAGGGTTATTAGAAAAGATACATTTCAGTCTGCTGGACTTGACAGTGAGAAGATGTATGCTTGGAGTTCCTGGGGGGGTCACTGAAGAGGGCCTTATGGAGTGTGAAGAGAACACAAAAGAAAGCAAAGTAAAGAGATGGAGAGACAGTTTTCCAATTATCTCTTTTGATCAACTGGACATGGCTTGGCCTGAAGCTTTCCATTGGGCTCCTCATCTATAATGAGAGTTGATAGATGTCTTTCTGTTTATTCTTTCAGATAATTTTAATTGACTTTAAATCACCTGCCATTAAAGAGACCAGTTTAGCAAATTTTATTCTCATCTTGAGATATCTGTCCTCTGAGGCCACTTTTACCTTCTTGCAAGCAGCTGGCATTATGTGAGACTCCATCAGTTGCCTATAAAGAATCCGAGGTCACAGAGATTTCTTGACTTGTTGGATCTATTTTCCATCTCCACATTAGATGCTGTTATGTCATATTGACGAAAGGTAAAAAGTTTTCTAAGAAAAATAAATAGAGATGATCTCCAGTATAGTTCTGTTTTATATATGAGGAAATACTAATAATTAATAGAAAATTATTCTAAATCTCATTCAAGATTCACAAAACTTCAAAAGAGTGGTAATAATACCAATCTCTATCACATATGGGAGAAAGCAGCACTTGGAGAAGTTAAATAAGCCACCCATGATCACATAATTAATAGCTGAGATATTTGGGATTCAAACCACATGATATTATTTGTAACTTTCCTAATGCAGGGACACCTTTAATTCAGACTCCTTATGCTTTGGTGTTGAGCTTAGAACTCTTCCCTCAATTCTGTTTCTACAGTATACCCTGTATCTACATTCCTTGAACGTTCTTGCATTTGCTGGGGGTGGGAAGCCTTCCTCCAAACCTTAGCTTCGGATGCTGCCCACCCAACCATCTGTGGCAACAGATTTGTGTGTTATCAATTAAAGTCAAAAGGAAGTTGGCAAAACCTTGTATTCTTAACAGGATGGGCTAAAGCAGTTCCTGTTAAAACAGAAATGGGTTATGTCTGTGATATTGGTACTTGGTAGCTTTCCAAGAGCACTTTAAATACACCCCATACCATGAATTGCTCAGCTCTGATTCTCTTAAAAACATTCCTCTCAGAGACGGCTTATTTCCAAGCAGTAGACTAGTACATAACTAAGTTGGGTTGCCCATGTTTAAAGCAAAGCAATATCCAGAATCTGGAAAACCTACCCCTGTGGTTTTCATATTGGGACTCACTTTGGAAACCACAGTTATTTTTTAATCTATAAAATTATACATATGGCATGTTGCGCCCTATGGAGACTATTTGGTTTCAAGTACACTGGAAGACTACCCATGTTTTTGAGATGCCTCATCCAGAGACTGCCAAAGTACCAAGTAATATACAAAATAGCCTAGGACTTTAAGATAGGCTATCTCTAGTACATGTTTTTTTTTTTTTTTTTTGCGTGTGAAAATCCATCTAGCTGTTTCTACATGACTAGGTCATTTAAATTTTTACATAATTTGTAAAACATATAGTAAGAATCTACTATATGCCATTCCCTGTAGTAGGCCATGAGAGAATAGAGCTTAACTATATATGATTTCTGCCCCCTGGAATTTACTAATTAAGACTAGCTAGTCATTAGAGAATTAGGTAAATCTGGCTACCAAAAGAAATATTCTACATTGTCTTATAAAGAAATATATTTCTGAACCATACAACTTTAGTCTCACTATAGGTAAGTTCTTCTATTGACAAATATCACATTATCTACTCTTTCACCAATTTCCTGACAGCAATATTCAAGGAATGATGCCCTCTCCTTCTTATATAGTTTCTCAACCTCAGCATATTCACTTTTGGGCTAGGTAATTCTTTGTTGTAGCGCTATCTTGGGCATTGATTATAAGCTTAAGCTCTGACCTCTACCTACCAGATGCCAATGGTAACTTTCCCTCCACTTGGGATAAACAATAAAATCTTGTCAAATGTCAAATGTCCCCTGGATGGATGGGTAGTTGGGGAGGACAGAGGAAAAAATCACTCCCTTTTGAGAACCAAGACCAAAGAGTAGATATAAAAGACTGGAAGGATGTTTTCAAGTTTTGATCTACAGAAAAGCCTTTTCAATATTCTGTGAAACACAATGAATTTATTCTATCATCATTTAAATTAACAGAGAAAGATGAGTCATTCCTAGAAACAGAGGAATGGACTAACTGATCTCTCAAGATCCCTGCTGACTCTAGAATTCTAGGACACTGTTTACCCATTACCTGACCTAATTCTCTTCTCTCTCTATCCTTGTTAGGCCCATGCTAATGATAGTGGCTGTCAGGCACTCTCACCATCCAGCATGCCCTTTCTGTTGGTAGGAAGCCTAGAAGAGTCCGTTTTTTTTCTTTTTTCTTATTTATTTATTTATTTGAGAAAAATGTGACAGATATTTTTGAAAGATAGAGGAGAAAAAATAGGTACCATAATCGACCATTCGTTAGAACCAAACGTCTGCTAAACTGTGAAAAATTCTTGGAAGGCACTTTTAAAATTTTGTTATTGTTGTTTTATCAGTTAATTTTTATGAACCCTCACATTTACTCTCTGTCAGCTGTCCAAGCCAAGCTGGCCAACTGAGAATTGTCCTATCATCTTTTATTCTTAAGGTCTGAACATTTATCTGATGGCTCATGAATTGAAATTTTTAAGAATTAGTTTTGAATCTTATTACCATCATTTCTGGACTTTGAGATCTTAGAAAAAATTATAAAATTTCATTTCTTACCTTGTCCCTAAAAATGTAGATGGGAAAACTTTCCACTAGACTATTGTGAGGATAAAACAAACGAATAACTATTTGTAGATTTTTAAATGACTATGAAAATTATTCATCAGTATGAATAGACATTGTAATTATATAGCACATGTTTATTTTACCATGTTCTACTTATGCAGGGTTCTTAATTTCAAATTGGGCAAAATCAATACCATGTCACCTAAAAATATAATCTGGCCACACTTTTTACATGAATCTCTCTCTTATAATACCTCACAACTTTCCTGTAATTTCCTACCTCAAAAATCTACCTTACAGAGTTTTTAAATCCAGCTTTTGGGGTTTTTTTTTTTGTAGTAAGAGCATAATCTCTGGAGTTAGATTTAGGGTCAAATTCCAACTCACCTACTTTCAAACTCTTTGACATTCTTGAGCATGAAATATTTAATAAACCCATACGAACCTATATTTTTCATATCAGAAAATGGGGCAATAAAGGATTATATCTTAGAACATTATGGTGATAATATAAAATAATAACTGTAAAGTGGCATCAAAATGCCTAGACCCTATTATGTGTTCAAATAATGCTATTATTGATGAACTTGAATTAATTAAAACTCTGACAAAATTGATATACAAAGGGTCTATCTTCCATACAGTAGAGTGTCAATTTTGAAAATATTTCTTTGGTTTACTCTGTAAGACACCATCCATATTATGTTCTGTGCCTGGTGCACCATATAGGTATAGTTTTATAGCACAGCCTTGGCTTTTCCTATCTTTAGGGGAATTTTGAAGATGTACTGAAGAAGTACCTACTGTTGACTGTTAAAATTGTAAAGTTTCCTAAAGCCAGAATGATGAAATTCAGAAAGAAGTTGAAAAAAAAATGATGGAATACAGCAAGGCTTCTTAAATTTTAATGTGCTTATGACTCCCCTAGGGATCTTGTCAAAATGCAGATTTTGGTTTAAAGGCCCTGGGATAGGACCTGAGATTTTGCATTTCTAACAATCCCCAGTGATGCAGCTGAAGCTGGTGCCAGGGCCACACTGTTGAGGGAGGCTCTAGACTAGGAAGTTTATATTCATCATGTTTTTTTTTTTAGATGTAATTCATCTTATGGTTCTTACTGGATTCAGATCCTTTCAAAGAATTCTTTCTCCTCTCCCAAAATGCATTAGGTCTACATGGAACAAGAGTCCCAGGAAATGTTGAACATCCAAATGACTCTGGAGTAAACAAATTTGCCAAGCATTACAAATTATAGCTCCCTATCTTGAAAACTCACATGATACATGAATGTGTTGAAAGTTACTAGTAAAAGCTAACAAATAAATAAAAACATTTTACTTAGTTTAATGTAGAATTCCCTTATGTATTTATTCTACAAATATCTTTAGATCGGTTGCATCAGAATCTTGGAGGTGGGACCCAGGCATCAATAGGGATGATTCCAATGTGTAGTGGAAGCTGAGAAACTTTGGGAAGTAGGAGGAGATTCTAACAAGGCAGACTTGCAGACAACCCTGTAGTTGAAATAGTTTGTCTGATGTTGCATCGTTGGTCAGATCCTAAAGATGATAACTCCCGAAGTGTTAGACCAACACTTATACCATAGGTTTCTTGTTTTAAGAGACTTAAATGACTTCAACCATTACATCAGTTTGAAAATTTGGGGACCCCAGAGCTGTCAGATTGGGTAGAGGAAGAGCACAAGGACCTTAAACACCTCCTCAATCATCCATACTATTGAATGTATGTATCTGTATCTACTGACCTGAGAATTTCCCTGAAACCCTTGAAATATTTGAAAGAGAAATATTTGTCATAGATAAATTGGATATGAGTTCTGCTCCTGGCTCTTTTATCCTCTTAAAGATAGACTTTTAACAAAAACATTTAGACCTTCTACGTGTCATTTTCTTTGGATATAAAATGGGGCTCGTACCACCTCTTTCTCAGAACTGTTGTGCAAATTAAACATGACCCTGTGTAGAGAAAACCCTGATAAACTTTTATACCAAACACATGTAAAATGTTATGAAATATTCTTATTGTGGAATAAAAACACCATTTCTGACAATAGAGTGCATTTTTTGATGCCTTTGAATATATGCTGCAGAAATTAGAGAAAAAGCAAAATTGTGTTTTTACCAGTCTTCTTGTATTTGACTTTTGCCCCATACATGGGTACAAATTGGCTCCATATGGAAGATGCAGAAGAAACTTTATTATCTAGTTTGTCTTATTAATAGTCACAATCAGTTTGCTTATCATTTGCTTCCTTATAGATTACCTATTGTTTCTAACTAATGGAGCATGTCTAAAGATGGTGCCACAAATTTACCGTACCACTGATAAAAATATGACATTTTCACGACCATTTAAAATAATACAGTGGTCTATATCTTGCCAGAATCCTTTCTATGTAACCACTCCTTCCCATAACATTTTTTTTATTTCTTTGAAACTTTATTTATTATTTTTCTTTTATTTTAAAATTTTTATTACATTTATTGGGGCAACATTGGTTAATAACATTATATAAATTTTAGGTGTACAATTTTATTTATTTATTTATTTTTAAGTATAAATTTTTAAATTATTTTTTATTTTGTTTATTATTTATTTATATTAACATTTAATTTTTTTTATTTTTCCCCATCGCCCCTCTCTCATGCCCTCCTGTAACAACTAGTTCATTGTCCTGTTCATTGTTGCTTTTAGGTTTACATTCCACATATAAGTGATATCATGTGATTTTCAACCTTTTCTGTCTGGCTTATTTTGCTTAGTATGATTATTTCAAGGTCCATACATGTTGTTGCAAATGACAGAAGTTCATGACTTCTTATGGCTGAGTAATAAATGTAACACATATAATATATGTACCATATATATATTGTATATATGTACCACAGCTTCTTTAGCAAATTATCTATCATAGTGCACTTTGGTTGCTTCCATGTCCTGGTCACCATGAATAATGCTGCTATGAACAAATATCTTTTCAGATATGAGTTTTCAAATCTTTGGGATAAATACCAGTACAGGGATTGCTAGACCATATGATAAATCAATTCTTAGTTTTTTGAGGAACCTCCATACTATTTTCCATAGTGGCTCTACCAATTTGCAGTCCTGCTAGCAGTGTATGAGGTTTACTGTTTCTCCACATCCTCTCCAACATTTGTTATTGTTATCCTATTGATTATAGCCATTCTAACAGGTGTGAAATGATATCTCATAGTGAATTTTATTTGCTAGTGATGTGGAGCATCTTTTTATGTATTTGTTGTCCATTTGTATATCCTCTAGAGAGAAGTGTCTCTTCAGGTCCTCTGCCCATTTTTTGATTGGATCGTTTGTTTTTTGTTGTTGTTATTGAGTCATATGAGTGCTTTGTATATTTTGGATATTAGGGCCTTATTGAAGGCATTGCTTGCAAATATATTTTCTCATGCAGTTGTCTCTTTACCTTGTTAACAATTTCTTTCACTGAGCAGAAGCTTTTTAGATTGATGTAGTCCCATTCATTTATTTTTGCTTTTACTTCCCTTGCCTTTGATATCAAATTCATAATCCTCTTTAAGTCCAAGGTTCTTGAGTTTTATTCCTATGTTTTCTTCTATGCATTTTATTGTTTCAAGTCTTAATCACAGGTCCTTAATCCATTTTGAGTTAATTTTGATGTGTGGTGACAGAAAACAGTCTAGTGTCATTCTTTTGAAGGTGGCTTTCCAGTTTTCTTAGAACCATTTATTGAAGAGGATTTCCTTTCTCCATTGTATGTTTCTGAGGTTTTTTGATAAAAATTATTTGCTCAGATAAATATTGGTTTCTGGACTCTTGATTCTGTTCCACTGGTCCGTGTGTCTGTTTTGCTGCCAATACCATGCTGTTTTGATTACTGTAGCTTTGTAGTTTAATTTAAAGTTGGGAAGAGTGATGCCTCCAGCCTCATTTTTTTTTCTAAGAATGGCTTTCACAATTTGTTTTTTTTTTTTGTGCTTCCATACAAATATGATGATTTTTTCTATTTCTTTAAAAAATGCCAATGGGATTTTGAAGGGGATTGCATTAAATCTGTGTAATGCTTTAAGTAATAAGGTCAATTTAATATGTTGATTCTTCCAATTCAAGAACATGGAATATCTTTCCATTTCTTTGTATCTTCTTTGATTTCTTTTAATAATGTCTTACAGTTTTCATTATCTATCACATGTTTTGTTAGATTTATTTCTAGGTATTTTATTCTTTCTGTTGCAATTGCAATAGTAATTATTTTTTTCATTTCTTTTTCTGACACTTTGTTATTAGAGTATAGGAATGTTATGATTTTTGAACATTGATTTTGTATCTGGAAACAACTGTATTTGCTTGTTGTTTCTAGTAGTGTTCTTGTGAAGTCTTCACGGTTTTCTATATAGAGAATCATGTCATCCGCAAATAGTGACAGTCTGGCTTTTTCGTTTCCTATTTGGATGCCTTTTATATTTTTCTCTTGCCTGATTGCACTTGCTAGGACTTCAAATGTTATATCGAATAACAGTGGTGATAGTGGACAGCCTTGCTTTCTTCCTGATCTTAGAGAGAAGGCTTTTAGCTTTTCACATTAAGTATAGTGTTGTCTGAGGGTTTGTCAAATATGGCCTTTGTTATGTTAATGTACTTTCTATATCAGTTTTGTGTATTGTTTTGATCGTAAATGGGTGCTGTATCTTGTCGAAGGCTTTTTCTGCATCTATTGATGTGATTATATAATTCTAATTTTTTAATTTATGTGGTATATTACATTAATCGATTTGCATATGTTGAACCATCCCTGTGCCCCTGGGATGAATCCCAATTTATTGTGATATATAATCTTTTGAATATGTTGCTGTATTCGGTTCACTAGTATCTTATTTAGGATTTTTGCATCTGTTTTTATGAGAGATATTGGTCTGAGTTTTCTTTTTTTTGTGTTATCTTTACCAGGTTTTTGTATCAGAGTAATACTGGCCTCGTAAAATGAATTGGGAAGTATTTCCTCCTCTTCAATTTTTTGGAAGAATTTGAGAATAATAGGTATTTCTTTGAATATTTGGTAGAATTCAATGGTGAAGCTATCTGGTTCTGGACTTTTACTTTTTGGTAGGCTTTTGATGATTGTTTCAATTTCCATACTGCTGATGTGTCTATTTAGATTTTCCAGTTCTTCTTGATTCAGTCTTGGAAGGCTGTATTTTTCTAAGTACTGGTCCATTTCTTCTAGGTTATTAAATTTGGTGTTACATACTTTTTCATAGTATTCTTGTATGATCCTTTGTATTTCTGCAGTGTCTGTCATAATTTCCCCTCTTTCATCCATGATTTTATTTGTGTTCTTTCTCTTTTTTCTTTAGTGAGTCTAGCCAGATTATTGTCAATTTTATTAACCTTCTCAAAGAACCAGCTTTGTTGCATTTATTTTATTTATTTTTTTGTTTGTTTTCTACTTCATTTATTTCTGCTCTAATTTTATTTCTTTCCTTCTACTTACTTTAGCCCTCATTTGTTCTTCCTTTTCCAGTTTTTTAAGATGAAACATTAAGCTGTTTATTTGGGCTCATTCTTGTTTTTGGAGATAGGCCTGTAATGATATTAACTTTTTTCTGATGTCCACTTTTGCCATGTCTCAAAAGATTTGATATGTTGTACTATGATTATCATTCATTTCTATGTATTTCTTTATCTCTCTTTTTATTTCTTCTCTGACCCAGATATTCTTCAATAGTATGTTGTTTCATCTCTGTGTATTTGTGGTTCTTTCTGCTTTCTTTTTGCAGTTGATCTCTAGTTTTAAAGCATTATGATCAGAGAATATGGTTGGTATGATTTCAACCCTCTTATATTTGTTGAGGCTATCTCTGTATCCCAGTATGTGATCAATCCTTGATAATGTTCCATTTGTACTAGAGAAGAATATATAAGCAGCTGTTTGGGGATGGAAGGCTCTGTAAATGTCAATTATGTCCAGTTGATCTAATGTATTATTTAAGGATGTTATTTCCTTATTGATTTTCTGTTTGAATGATCTGTCCATACTTAACAGTAGGGTATTTGGTCCCCTACTATAATATTGTTGTGGTGTGTTTCTTTCTTTAATTCTGTTAGTAATTGCTTTATATATTTCGGGGCTCCCTGATTGAGAGCATAGATATTAAAAGTGTTATATTTTCTTGGTATATGATTCCCTTTATCATGATGAAGTGTCCCTCAGTATCTTTTTTACCTTTTTTATTTTGAAGTCTATTTCGTCCAATATTAGTACCATTACTCCCGCTTTTTTCTGAATGCCATTTGCTTGAAATATCATTTTCCACCCTTTCACTTTGAGTTATATTTGTATTTGGAAGTGAGATGTGTCTCCTACAGGCAGCATATGGTTGGTTTTTGTTCTTGTTTTTGTTTTTGATACAATCTGCAACTCTGTGCCTTTTTATTGGTTAGTTCAGTCCATTTACATTTAGGATGATTATTGAAATATGAGGTCTTTCTATTAGCCATTTTATCTTTTGCTTTCTGGTAACTCCGTGTTTCCATTGTTTCCTTGTCCTTGTGTTTCTATATTCTTTATTTTGGTTGCCTTTTATGGGTTTTCCCTCTTTTCCTTTCTGTTTTATGTTTTATTCTTCAGTTCTGAATCTTCAGCGTGTGGTTACCATTACAAACATATAAATGATAATTATACATATAAAGTTGTCCCTTTTCTTCTTTGGGTGCCTTATCTCCATTCCCCTTTGCAAACTTGGATTTTCGAATCCTCCCTTTTCAGTCATTGTTGTCTCAATTTGTCCCTATGTATGCTGAACGTTCATTACTATCTCGCTATAGCAAATCTCTTATTTTAAGTTTATAATGCTCTGTTCCTAGTAAGGGTTACACTCCTCTGCTTTTATCTGCCTACTAGTCACCTTACTCCTAATTATGTTTTGTTTTGTTTTGTTTTTGTTTTTGTCATTATGTTTTAGGTGAGCTGACTCCTTTAGTATTTCCTGTAGTGTAGGCCTCATAGGGCCTCATACATAATTTTTGTATGTCTGAAAAGGTCTTTATTGCTCCTTCATGTCTAACAAAGAGCTTAGTTGGATACATTATTCTTGGCTGGTAGTTCATTTCATTTAATAGTTTAAATATTTGATTACATTCCTTTCTGGCGTGTAAGATTTGTGCTGAGAAGTCTGACAATAATCTAATGTTTTTTTTCTTTATAAGTTACTGTTCTCTCCTCCCTTGCTACCCTAAGAATTCTGTCTTTGTCATTGATTTTTGATAATTTTAATACAATGTGTCTTGGAGATGGTCTTTTTGAGTTGAGATAATTGGGTGTTCTGCTGACTTCTTGAATTCCAAGCTCTAGCTCATTCCTTAGATTTGAGAAATTCTCGTTCACTATTGTCTGAAAATGCTTTCTAGTTCCTGTTCCTTTTTCTTGCCTTTGATAATGCCCATTATTCTTATGTTTCATCTCTTGATGATATCTGCTAGTTCTTGAATTTCTCTTTCATTAATTTTCGTTCTTTGGTTTCTCTCTTCTTCCATCTGATTTATTTCTAGATTTATGTCTTTGATATCACTAATCCTTTCCTCCATTTAGTCAACTCTATTTCTCAAGCTTGTTACTTCATTTTTCAGCTCTTGCAGTGTGTTCTTTATCTCCAGCTCCCTATTTAGTACTTTTTGAGGGTTTCAATATCCTTGCTAAAGAACTCATTCTGCTCATCTCGTTGTTTTTTTTTAATTCCTGAAATTGTTGCTATGATTCGTTTTGAATTTCACTGAGCTTTTTCAGAAGTACCATTCTGAATTTTCTGTCATTTAAGTCACATATATCTATATCTGTAAGCTCATTTTCTGAAGACTTTTCTTCTTCTTTCTGAGATGCCTTGTCACCTTGGTTATTCATTGTGTTAAATAGATTATTTCTCTGCCTGGGCATTAATATGTCTTGCTTTTTTTTCCAGAAAGAAGATTTATTATATAATGGTCTGTAGCCTGTTGCAAAGGTGTTTTTTTTTTGGTTTCCAGTAGGTAGCATTTAAGCCTCTTAGATCTCTGCTTTCTATAAAGTCTTAATAATGTCTTTTTTTATATATAGATATTTAATCACGCTCGCTACCCTCAGTCTCAGTTCCTCTCAATGTTAGCAACAATTTTGGGAACATTTGCTCAGATTTCCCTGGGGCTTTGCAGCATTCCTTCTCTAAAGGATATGGCTGGAGGCGCCCTCTGTGTTGAGAAACTGGGGCTGTGGCTCAACCTCTGTTTTGCAGCCACAACCATGTTTGGTACAAATTAACTGTTGTTTTCTGCCATCCCTGCTTTCTGCCGTTTCATTTCTCTGCCTTCTGCCCAGATGACTGAGCACTGCCAATGGCTGCGTGGAGCTCATAACACTCCCAGTTTAGGGAACTCGCTGCTCTCTCACCCCTCCCCTTCCTCCTACAGGGACCTCAAGCTGAGAGCCACAGCTGTTTTGTTTCTTCCAGTCCACCATTCAGCACCTGGAGTTCTGACCTGTGGTAGCTCTTATGCACAGATTCCATGCTCAGAAATGCTGGTGTGCAGTTTGGGTATTTTTTATTGAGTTTTAGATGTTCAGCTTATTGTTGTTTCAAGGAGAGAGATCTGGGAATATCTCTCATTCTGCTATGTTTCTAATTTATTTTTTTAACTGAAAAAATGATTTAAAATTTTTCCCCTATCTACCTTTCCCCTCCCCACTCTATCCTACCCTCTGGTAACTACTAGTCCATTGTCCATGTCCATGTATCTCTGTTTCTCCTGCTCATTTGTTGCTTTTAGGTTTATATTTCACATATAAGTGATATCATGTGATTATCAACTTATTCTGTCTGGTTTATTTCGCTTAGTATGATTATCTTGAAGTCCATCTATGTTGTCGCAAATGGCAGTATTTCATTTCTTCTTATGGTTGAGTAATATTCCATTGTATATCCCTTCTCATATCATTTTGAACAAGCATTCTCTATCTGCTGGGTCTCCATGAATAGGCAGTAAATTTTGTCACATGTTCATATCAATTTGTATAAGAAATTTTGTGTTGTTATTACTGTTTATTTACATTGTCCTATCTTCCTCAATTATAGTGATAGAAACCAAAATGACAACAAGGCAGACTCTTTGCTTCTCATCTGTGAAATGATGGCCACTGAGAAAGTTGGTTCTGGGAAATCTCACAGAAATTTCAAAAAAGCATTTGGCCTCTGCCCCTATAGCTTTTCAGCTCTTTCTCCATCACATGCTCTGCTGTGTACAGCTTTCCTCCCACCTCTAGTAGCTTTCCAAAGCAGCTTCCTGATTCCTCCTTGTCAAGTAGCAAAGAATTCGATTTGCAGCTCTGGTCACTTTCTTTAAGCATGCAGAAATAGAGAACCACCCAACAATGCACAGGGCATCCCTTTGCAGAAGGGATTTTTATCAAGGTTAAATTTATTCGAGTCCAAGATGCTTTGTAAATATCTAGTTCTTAATAGTATCTGCATCAGAATACCCACATGAAAAAAAATTCTGCATAAGTTATAAGCCCAAGACTTGATATTTTTACACAAAAGAAACTTTTAAAAATTAACAATATCAATTTGTCTATTTGAGATACAGCTACTGCTATTAGTAATGGCTACTGCAGTCCAGAATATCAACTTATCTGAAGTTTATATGTACCTGAAAGTAAACGAAGCACTTCATATGCATTATCCCATTTCATTGTCTTTAAAACCACATGTGTCTTTACCCCTATGTTATGGTTAAGGAAACTGAAACTTGGAGATGTTAAGAGTTAAACACTCAAAAGTGCTTACTCAGTGATGGCCATTACTCTAAGTACTTTACATACATTAATTCTATCTTAATTAATTCAATTAAACTGAAAGACCTCATGCTGTAGGCACTATTGTTATTCCATTTAATAGATGAAGAAGACATAGGATTTTAAGAAAATTACCTCAGCTTTCTAAATTTAGGTATCATCAAAATAGGACCCAGCTTGTGTGTTTCTAAAGTTTGTGTATAAATTCACTTCTCTATTGACGAGAACCTAGAAGTTGTTGTTTTGTTGATGGAAATGGGGTCTAAGTTGTCTGCAATACTTTGGTCCTTTACCTTGAGGTCCAACTCCACCTGAAAAACTGTAATTTATTTTATTTGAGATACTGCATAAAAAATGAAGCAAAATCTCTAGTGCTGAAAGGCAAATATTGTAATCATCTGCATGACTTCATTCTTTATTCCAGTAATATGAAAATTGTCAATTATGGATGAATTATGGATGCTACAGATACCTGTAATTTTTAGCTGAGTTTTGTAAACACATGCAGATGCCTTTAATTTTATTTTACCTGTCATGTAATTCATTAGCACACACCTGCAGTTACCTAAGATACAGAAACTAATGCAGTTGTTTTTCAGTTTTCACTGTTTATTTGTCGTACACCTCTCTGTTTAATTACCACACTCAGAGTTTGAGATATTGGTTAAAAACAGGTGCACCCCAAGAAGGGGTGATTATCCTTTAAGAACATACTCGAATTCCCACCTCAGCCATTGACTTATATCATTGCTTTATTAGCAGAAGCCCATACATTTTGCAGAAGGAGAAAAATTATAGAATTGATTTTTCTCTGTAACTGTTAAGGCAGCAAAGACTAATCACTACATCAAACTAAAAGGTTTTTATACAGCAAAGGAAACCACAAACAAAACAAAAAGATAACTGATTGAATGAGAGAAGATATTTACTTATGATACATTTGATAAGAGGTTAGTATCCAAAATATATAAAGAACTCATACACCTTAAATAATCTAAAAACAAACAATCCAAGTAAAAAATGGGCAAAAGCCCTGGACAGATATTTCTCCAAAGAGGAACAGCAGATGGCCAATAGACATATGAAAAAATGCTCAAGGTGACCAATTGGAAAAATGCAAATTAAAACCACAATAAGATACATCTAACACCTGTCAGAATGGCTACCATCAATAAAACAAAGAACAGTATTGATGAGGATTATAGAGAAAAGGGAACTCTCATACACTGTTGGGATTGCAAATTAGTATAGCCACTATGGAAAACAGTCTGGAGATTTCTCAAAAAAATAAAAATTATAAAGATCTATACACCCCTATATTCATAGTAACATTATTTACAATAGACCAGATATGGAAGCAACCTAAATGCTCATCAACAGACAATTGGATAAAGGAGTTATGGTTCATATATGCAATGGAATATTATTCAGCCACTAAAAAAAAAAAAACAATGAAATCCTACCATTTGTAATGACATGGATGGACCTAAAGGTTATTATGCTGTGTGAGATAAGTCAGATAGAGAAAGGTAAACACCATACAATTTCACTTATATGTGGAATCTAAGAAACAAAAAGAACAAACTAATCAAAAACAGACTTATCAATATATAGAACAATCTGGTAACAGCCTGAGGGGAGGAGGTTTGGTAGGCTGGGAGAATGGGGACAAGGGTTAAAAAAGTACAAATTGTAATTGATAGATGGTCATGGGGATGGGGAGCATGGCATAGGGAATGCAATTAGTATTAATGTAATGTCTAGGTGAAGAGCCAGAGGAGAGAAAGGACAATCAGGAGGATTGTTTTATAAACTATATAAATGTCTAACCAATGTGCTGTATACTTGAAACTAATAATAAAATACAATTTAAAAAATAATCATTAAAAATTAATTTGAGAGATAGCATTAGAGAATTTTTAACATCAGAGCTATGACTAGTGCTAGTAGATTCTTGCTGCTCCACCAACTTCCTGGGCCAAGATCAACCAAACCCTCACCTAGGATATGAAGTAGTACAACACTGGACTGTCAAAAATACTTGTTTTAAGCCTTCCACTTCTTTCTTTTCCCACTTATTGAAATTAATGGGTTGGGTTGTTTCTAATTGTTTCTCTTCCTCAGTGTAATGTCTGTAAAATTATGAAATAATTTTTATGCTTTTTTGTGCAAAAGTTTACCTTTATCTTGCCAGTTTTTTTTAAAGAAAAGGATCTCCAGTAAACCCACAATTATAATAATGCCACGTTTTATATCCTATGTCTAGCATTCTATTAAACATTTTATACCAATTATTTCACTAAGTCATCAACACAGCCAAAGAGATTGGCTTCATTTACTTCAATTTATACACTGGGAATCAGATGCTAAGTGATTCATGAAGGTGATGGTTCATCTAGTAAATGGGGCTTCTGTGATTTTAAAACCATGATGACTGGCCCTCCTTCAAAACCTGTCTTTATCAAGATGCCATACAGACTCATACCTTGTGCAGGTATCCTCTTTATTTTCTCCATAATTTTCACCATTAACATCCTCCCCTATATAGCTATACCTGTTATACAAGCTGCAAAATGTTTTATAATGCTTTATCCATTCTAATTTCTTAGTTTTGAGTTTAGGCCATTGTTATTTAATGTACAAAAATTTTCAGTGTGAGGTTTAAAACTATATTGGCAACTTAATGTCCTAAGTGAATTTTGGCAAGATAATAGGTAAGATAAGCATTTTTTTCTTGGCATTTTCCTGTCCTATGTACACCAGAAGATTTATTATCTGAGAAGTAGAGCCTGCTTCTTCTTTTCCAGCAAAACTTATATATCCTATGTCTCATTGATACAAGATCTTATATGCTACTAGATTCTAATTAGTAATAATTGGTTTATATGAGAAGGTAATCCATGCAAAAGAATGACCTACAGATACTATTTATTGGAGACTTACTATAAGATAGGCTCTGTGCTAAATTATCTATGGACATTATCTTTCAAAGCCATCTATGATGGATATATGATAATTTATAATTAAGAAGCTGAGGCATAGAGAGATTAAGCTATTTGTTTAAGGTATAGCTTGTAGGTAGTGGAAATAGGATTTAAAGTTTGTTTGTATGTGACTTTAGTCCCTGAGTTCTCATCTGCTTGTCACAGTACTATTTCTTAAAGTGTGGCTACCTAGATCAAAATCACCTAGGGTGCTTGATGAGAATGATGATTTGTGGAATGCTCAAAAGACTTCCTAAGTCAGAATCTATCCATATAAAGTTTAGGTATCTGCAATTTTTACAATTTTCCTAACTCTCCCTGGAAATCATATAACTATTACTCAGGTAAAAAATAAAACTCATGACTTTCTGGAAAGTCCCTTATGAAATTACTTGTATGGTGACACTGATACAAATCAGTAAGTGAGATAAATTTGGACAACTAAAAGTAAAGGCTGACTAAATACACCACTTTTATGAAAATCTGATCCTGATGCTATCAGTTTAATTCAGTGCCATATTAGACTTGATGCCTTTAGAGAAGCCCCATTCAAAATGGATAAAGCATAAAAGGTAACTTATTTGCTTATATAGAAAACAGCTAGATTCAGGTGCTCAAATACAATTACCATGCATATATTTCTTGTCATGTTTTGGCTCACCTCTCCTCTGTTTTGGCTTCTTCTTAAGTCCTAGGGATTTGGGCTCCAATTATAACCATAACCTCCCTGAACCAAACAGAAGCCAGAAGGTTGACATGATCCCCAAGTCTGGCCAAACTTTGATCCTACCACAGCCTTGAAACTAGGAGAAAGAAGGGAGAAACTGTGGAATCAGCCACTCAGGTATCATGTGAACTGAGAGTGAGACTTATTCCCAAAGTAAAGTTGGGTCATTATACTATATGGGGAATGAATGTTGGACAGAAAAATCTATGACTATTCTCCTTTATGAATAGATAAAACAAGTTACAGTCTTTGCTTTTATAGCTCAGCTGTCATTTTTTCCTAGGTAATTAGATGTAGCATAATTTTCTTACAAATATTGTTAAATGTTATCAAATCTAATGTGATCCAGTGTTCTGTCAGGTGTATCTCTGTATAAATAAATAATAAACTATTAACATCAGACCCAATTAGTATTCTAATGAATTTGTTCCCCAGATGCTTCAGATCACTGAAATGAATAAAGTGGTTTATGACACATCACAGTACACTTTCAAGGAACAGGTAGAACTTGCTGATGGTCAGGGAAAGTGGGAAGATTATTATTAGAAGCTGATAGGTAAGCATGATGAAAGACTGGAGAGAATAACTTCACTGGGTAAGCTGAAATATATGGATAGATGACGGTGTTTCCTACATGTAATTTGAAAAGCTTTCTTACAGCTTTGAGGGGCTTTTGAATTGAGCTCTTAAAGACAGGTTTATTTTATTTGTTTATATATATATTTTTTATTTTAAATCTCCAGGTATTAACAGCACACATATTTACAAAGAAAACTTTATGGGGTGGTTAAGATTTAGATGGTCTGACCAATCTACAATGTTCACCTCATGGTGAGATGATGAAGATACAACCTTGACATTTTTCTTGAGTGAGAGTATCCTGTTAAAATTTTATGTCAGGCATTTTATTAATCAGAGTAATTAATGCTAGCCATTCTAATAAACAACACTTAATTTTTAGTAGTTTAATATCATACAAATTGACTTCTAAGCCTTATTATGTCTGATTTTATATTTGGCCAGTTACATTTCATATAGTAATTCAGGGATCTTGCATCCTTTTATCCTTTTTTTAAGACATCTTTAGATTTTCCTACTGCATCTTATGCATTAAGTCAGCTAATGAGCAAAGAGAAAGAACATAATATACCATCTGAAGAGTTTCAGAGGCCTGGAAATTGTGTATATCACTTTTGCTTGTATTCTAGTGGCCACATCTATCCGCAATGCACCACTTTAACTACCAGGTAGGCTGGTTAAAGTAATTTTGCTGTTCACCCAAGAAAATGAAATGGATGTAGTGAGTATTCAGTCACTTCCTGCTACAATCATTACTAGGGCTTCTTTTGCTCCTAGATAATAAAATCTAGAGAACTCAGTAGCCAAATGGGGCCTTTTTAGCCTATTATGATTACAGATAGCAATTCTTTTACCTTCTTATCCAAACCCATGACATTTCCTTGAGGCTTATGTTTCCCTTCTCTCATCCTCAACTGGGGATTAAAGCTGAGGCTGGATACCATGATACCCTTGGCTCATCCTTCTTAGGGGAGCCATTTGGCCATCTACACAGTGTTCTTGCTACTACCCTGGGTTTTTTCCTTCTCTGAAGGCCCACAGGTATCTTTTTCTTATTCTGAGAGTAGTTTCTCTCCTGGAACTTTTCTCATTTTCAAATAACTTCGCTTCTCATACTCACACACACACATATACACACTCACACATATGCAGTTCTAATATTATATGTCCAATGTACTTGAGATGTTTAGTTTAACTTCTAATTTCTGCCCTACATGAAGCCATGAAGGAAGAAGTATAAAAGGGCTTGGCTAACATTGTGGAATGAAGATGGGGGTAATACAAATAGTAAAACATATAAGTTATAATTCTTGTGGCTGAGTAATACTCCATTATGTATATGTACCATGTCTTTACCCAATCATCTATCAAAGGACACTTCAGTTGTTCCCATGTCTTGGCCTCCATGAATAATGCTGCAATGAAACATCATAGTGCATATATCTCTATGGATAAATGTTTTTAAATTTGGGGGTAGATACACAGAAGAGGAATTGCTAGGATATATGGTAATTTTATTCTTAATTTTTTGATGAAAGTCCATACTATTTTGCATTTTACATTCCCACCAGAAGTGTATGAGGGTCGCTTTTTTTCTTATTACCTCTCATATTACTCAGTCATAAGATGAAATACTGCCATTTGCAACGAGATGGATAGATCTTGAGATAATCATGCTAAGTGAAATAAGTCAGACAGAAAAAGTTAAGAACCAACCATATGATTTCACACACATGTGGGATATAAAACTGAAAGGAACAAATGAACAAGATAAACAAAAGCCCATAGACACAGACAACTTTTCAGTGGTTACCAGAGGATAAGCAGAGAGAAGAGATAAATAAAGGCAAAAGTGGTCAAATATATAGTGATGAAAGGAGATTTGACTTTGGGTGGTGAACACACAATGCGATATACAGATGATGTATTCTTGAGTTGTGCTCTTGAAACATAATTTATTAACCAACGTCACCCCAATAAATTTAATAAAAAATAAGTTATAATTCCAATAAAATATCAAGACATAAATAAATGTTAAATGTATTGCATATATTGGTTACATACATCAGGCCCATACCTTACTGAATTTAATCATCAAACTAACTCTATGAACCAAGTAACATTTCTCTTCATTTTAAGAAACTGAGACTTGAAGAAGTTATATTACTGGTTCCTGGACACACATCTCATTAGGAGATAAGAACCCATGTACAAAAGGCTCCAAATCCCGAGTCATTAACAATTATATCATACTATAGTGCCTGGCCACTGGGAGGCTATAAATATGACAGAGTTTTAGTAGAAGGCTTGTCAAACCCCTGAACTATACAAAAGTTAGCAGACAATGGCAGCATGTTAGCATCTATAAAGTACTGAATTTCTGCCAGACATTGTGTCAATATGTACACTCTGTCTTGCTTACTTTTTCTGGATTAATAATATCCCTACTTTACAGAGGAGGAAATAGAAACTGAGTGAGATTATCACTTTCCCAATTATTTAAGGGCAAATCCAGGACTCAGATGCTAATCTCTAAGACCTAATAGTTCATAATCTTCTTCTCTTGTACCTCACTGAAGACCTACCACAGCATGGCCCAGGGAAGAAGTCTTCTTCCCTCATGATCTATGAGAGAGATAGCCACAGTTTTTGGGTCTTAGGCCACAAATTGAAAATTAACATCATTTCATTAATAATAGGTAAATAGAACAAGTTAGGTGTGCACATAATATATGAGAATTAAGTTTGATCTGAACCTGAAAAATACTTAACAGAAACCTTATTCATGACTATTTTCCTTTATTTGCTACAATCTTCCATTATATTCATTTCATGAACTAATTTGGAGAGTATTTAACATGAACAGCTTAATGTTATATAATGAATTGCATTGAGCTTCAGTTACAATTACTAATTGATCCAAACCTGCCAACTTAGCACCTGGCAACAGCCAAGAACACAACAGTGATGGCAGGCAGGTGGTTGCAATAATTAGGTTATACTGTTTTTTCCCTTCAAGTACCAGGTGGTCTAAATCCCAAGGCAAGGCAGGCTGCATATGGCCCAAGGTTACCATTTCTGAATCTGGAGTTCTTTTGAAGAAACTAAGAGCTATAACAGAATAGCTAGTAGATGAGGATAGTGTAAATAAAGCACAAGTACCAAACTTAGGCAGAATTGAGAAAAAGGATCTGGAATCCTGAGATAAAGTCTGTTGGAAGGAAGAGACTGTTGTTAGACCAGAGGTCATTGTATCTGAGCTTTTGATTTTCAAGCTTACTTCTTCTAAATGCAGTCTCTGGGACACAAGGAAGGATGAAGATCTGAAGATAGGCTTGCAATCTGAATTTATACGCAAAGTTGGTTTAGTGGTCATAAGCATTGGATATGAAATCAGGTAGAGTTTTGCTTATTCATTCAGTTGTTTGTTTTTTCCCTGGATTTGCTTCTTATTAAGTGTGAGACTTTAGGAAATTTACATGATTTTACTAGGCATGTTTTTTCTCTGCAAAATGGAAACAAATAATATCGCTTCAGAGCCCATCAAATGAGAAAATGCATAAGCATTGCTAAGGACAATGTCTTCTGTACAATAAATTGATCCGTAATGTTAACCCGTTTTACCCATATTATTTTCCACAGAGGAAACAGTTCAATGATCTACACTTTGAGCTAGGATGATTGACAACTAATAAACTTTGAAATGCTAAACATTATCATCTTCATCTTTATAATAAAAACAGCCACCGTTTATTGAGTATGAATTATGTGCCAGGAAAAACATTAAGTCCAGTGTTAACTTCAATTCATGTTATTCTTAACCTTTATGTAGATATTAACATTCCCATTTTATAGAAGAAAAATTGAGGCACAGAGATGTTATGTTACTTTCCTGAGGTTTATACCTACTTTTAGATAGTAAATGAGGAAGATGAGTTAGAACTCAGTTATCTTAATTCCATCACTATTAACTACTGTTCTTTCTGACTTTATAAATTCTGAGGCAAATGTTCTCAGGTTCTTTTTCTGCAATGTTAACAAACTTTTATTTTGGGGTGCTAGCCTAGCTTGTGTATTCAAAGTTACTTCATATGCTACTGGTATAGTTTTGAAATATGTGTTTAGAGCATATTCAAAAAGGACCTGGTAGATTATTTATATTTATTTATTAGCTTTTTCCTATTTTTGTTTTCTGTCTTTGTGCTTTAAAACATGCCCTTGACTATGCCCTGCTGAAATCCATGCTGAGGTCAATATTCAGTGGCAGGTAGATAGGTTTGTGACCTTAAATCAGAAAGTCATTGCCACAAGATATTCAAAATAACTGCAATAAAGATGATTGGCACTCTATCAAGAACATAATAAGTTGTTTGTTTGTTTGTTTGTTTTTTACTGGAAACAAATTTCTCCCAACTGCTGCAGAGAGAGGAGGGTAAAAAAAATAAAATAAGCCTTGCTTGGAAGAGGCACAAATAAACAGGAAAAAATACAGTTTGTTTTTAAATAGTTTTGAGTCTTTTGGAGCTGTCCTCCAATCAATAGAAATGACTAAGAAATCCTATGGTCTCATCTCTCAGGTTTTATATTTCCCATTTATTTAACCAAGATAATTAAAATTCATATGTGGTCTCTTTAGATATTTCCAAATAGGGCTGGCCTCTTTAGTTTATCTCCAAATAGCTCAGGCTGCAAATTTCATTTTAAAACCATTTATATCTTAATCACATGCTAGGTGGATAGCCAGACATCACCTTTGATTTTCTTAATTGAAATTAAGTCTTCTTGGCTTGAAAGTCTTGGGTTATAATCATAAAAAAATTATATCTTATTTTTTTTTTTTTTTGGCCAAAGGGGAGCCCTTGTAAGATCTAGGCAGCTTTCAAAATTTTAGTCTCTTCATTCTCAGATGCATCCTCTCAACTTAGATTCAACAAGTTTCAGAGATCAATACCTTCAGTAAGAATCAGCTGAAATTAAAATCTGTGATGAGGCTTCATCAAACTTCCTTATGAAATCTACCCTGAAGATCAGCCTGAATATAAAGGCTTCAGTCAAATGGTTTTGCTGAACCTTTATTTTTCTGACAGCCTGAAATTGATAGGAAATAAGCTTCAGAGTTCAACAAATCTCTTACACTGGCATTTGTCCTGCTGTAGTTGCTCCGTGGCATTGCCAATTCAGAGGTGCCTGCCTATTCTACATCATGGTCCAAATAGCTAGCTTCTCAGCATTTCTTGGGAGTTCCTACCTCTTATTCACGACTCTGTCAACATTGAACATGTGACATGTAGTATAGGAAATGTGTCTATTTTAGGTGTTGATTTCAAATTCAATTTGTAATGTATAGGTTGTATAAATTGCTCAAAGGTGATATAAATTTATCTTTATTGAATCTTGATGACACGGATGTTAGATGCATTCTGGCCATATTTGTGCCAGGCTGGAAAAGAGTATGAGAATTCAGCAATCAAGAAATCCTACCCAGCTGAGTATTCAGGGCTAGTAAAGTTTACTCTTTCTTCCATTGAATATAAAATGAAGTCATTGGCTTGAATGGAAAATATCATATGAAAAATATCATATGAAAAATACACCATTAAACCCTGGAATCACTGAGATAAGATAGCCTAAATTTGAGAGGACCTCCGGAATTTGCAACTGAGTTAAATTTTTTCTCTCTTTTTCTTTCCCATTTGCCATTCGTTCTTTTTCTTTTACAGAATACGCACCTTTGATTTTATGCAATTTAAATAAAGGTGCATGCTACAACTTTATATATGTATTATGTATCAGGTGAAGGTGTTTTGCATATAGAGAGATAAAGAGAGAATCTTGTAGTTTATGTGGGGAATACTTACATTTTCAAAGTTAGCCAAGCTAGTGGCTGACTGAAGAAAGAAATTCCAAACACTGGTAAAGATCCTGAATTTTTTTCAATCACTATTCATTCAAGCAATTACTGAGTGCTTCCCATACTATAAGCATCATTCAATGGGGACAGAGATGAGAAGGATTTGATATATGGTCTAAAACAGTTCATAGTCTTGTCTGAAGGAGGAAAGTGTTGATAGCAAGGAAGCCATGTGCCTAGAAAGAATATAGGGGAGGACTGGTTAAAGGGTAAGAGTAGACAGTCCGAGGATGGTAGAGGATCCCCTTAAGATCTATAGCTTTTAATCCTCCACAGCAGGAGTCAGCCAACAACAGCCATGTAGATTAAATCTGGTCCACAACTTGCTTTTGTAAATAAAGACTTATTGTAGTACAGTCTCACTCATTTGTGTGAGTATTGTCAATGAGCATCTGCTTTTACATTACAAGAACAGAACTCAATAATTACAAAAGAGGTTTTATGGCCCACAGAGCAGAAATTCTTTACTTTTGACCTTTTCTAGAAAATGTTTGTCAATCACTTGTCTAGAGGCAGGAGAAGTCTCAGATAACTTTTGATTGATTAAGTAGCAGAAGAGGGTCATTAATTTCAGTTTCCTAACTTTAGTAACAAAAGTTCTTTAATTCTTCTCTGCTAGGCCACTCTATTCACATCAGGACTATAATTTCTTCCACTTGAATCAGTAAAAGCTAAGTTTATTTTCTCTTTCTCCTGTGGCTCAAGCATGTGAACTCTATTAGTATTCTGACTATTAAATTACTTCAATTAAGGATTTTCTAGTCATTCTCTGGAATTCCCATTAACTGTTTGTGTACCAATATGACATTGAAATTCTGAAAACACTCCAAAAAGAATATTTTGAGTCCAGGCAAGACTCAAAAAAAGAAAAGAAAAAAAGAAATATAATATACTCTTGCCTCCATGATTATGTTATCTGAAAAACTTAAAGTGCTTTATAGTGAAGTCTGTCCAGATTCAGAATGATGAATGACAAAATTTTTAGATAAATTGGTTTGTGAAATATTTATGTGCACTTTAGTGGCACAGACAGTAGGTAATCTCTTTTGTATTGAATCAGCTTGGGACAAAAAAGCGCACAATCTTAATGAGATTTTTTTAAAGCCACTTTTAAATCCGTATTGGCAAAAGACAAATAGTCAAGACTTTTAATTTCTATAAACTTAATGGCTAGAGAACAAATAAAGCTTTATTAACTTAAATAAAAGTAGCTTTTCTTTCAAGGGCATACCATTTATTTTTCTTTCTGTGTAATCTTCTGAAGGACTACTCTTGTCTATGTATTAATCAGTTATTTTTCCAGTATGTTTAGGTGGATTTTAACTAAGTAATATGGATTTTGAAATACAAGCAAAAAAGATCATAAGATGACTGCAGTATGATACAGTGGGCAAGCCTTTGATCTAGGAGTTAGCCAACAAACATCTTCATACCAATTCTTCACTAGAACCATGGGTAGAATACATAACCAGATGGGACTCACTTTCTTAATTACTAAAGTAAATGTGTGAACAAAATCACTTGCAAGTAATAGAAAACATTTGTACCACCATTTCTGTGCTTTCACCATGGCAGACATTACTAGTTGATCACTGTACCTTATTTCTCCATCAAGCCAATTTCAATTTTTTTTCTCAATTCAGTGTCCTTAGTAGCTAATATCAAGGAATATAAATTTCTGTATAAATTGAAACTATTTACCAATAAACAGGTAAACAATCTCTGGTTTCTGTGATGGTGTAGAATATCATATAATTTTTTTCCTATGTGTATTCTGTAGTTTAACCTTATAGTAATATAGTTGTGTTTTTAAAATTGTACATGTTAAGATGTAAATAGAATCCAGAAGAATGAATGATTACCTTATGGTTACTTCGGGAACAAAAAAATAAGAGTGAAAGTTTTAACTTTGCCTTGTCCTTAAAAAAATAATTCTGAGCAATATGGGTGATATATTGATTACAACTGTTAAAATACATTTGTCACCGATGACTGTCAAAGCATGATTCCTGTGTGCAACTCTGATTAAATATTATATACTCTGCTTGTAACTCTGTGCATAATATATTAGAGAACCTTGTCTAACATTCAAAAGATTGTGGGGATAAAGAAGTTGGTGCCCAGGTATATTAGTGTCTTGGTAGAATTGTTTTTCTTATTACATAAACCTATTTTGAAATAAATATTTCTATACTTATTGAAAAAATACTTTTTACTTGAAATCATTATAAATATTTATCTTCTCTGTTTCTAGTGGGGTGAGGAGGAGAATTCCTTACTATCGTGTACTGGAAAACCACAAAGAAATGTTGACATTACAAAAGGAGCCCCTAGAGCTTCCTCAGTTTACTACTTGATATGACCCAGAGGTGAAAGGAATAGCTTCCATGTTTAAGAAATCAATAAAAATTTTCAGTGCACAAGCTTGAACTGAGCTATAATGTTGGTACTATTTCACAAATACTGCATGCTTCTTTTCACTGGTGCATGTTTTTCCTTGACAGGTAACATAAATTAAAGAGCACATTGGTGAACTAAAGAGAGATAAAATTCTGTTCATCTGAAATAGTTCCCACCTGTGGCTATTTTGTTGCATGATTGCTAATTTTCTTGATCTTATTGTTCAATGCCTATCTTAGAGCATTGTCAGGAGCATTCTGGAAATTATAAGTGTAAAATATTCAGAGTACCTGGCAATAATAGTAAGTGCTCAATAAAAATAGCCATTATTTTTGCTGTTGATATTGTCATTTCCATTTTTTATGTCTTAAATATATCTTCTACAATGAATATTAAACTAGTATTCCAATTCAGCTCAATTGGGATTTAATTGTTTTCTCTGACCCCTGGATCTATTGCTTTCCATGGCTGACTTTATTACCACTTATTGGTCAAGCTCTGTGATCTTGAGAAAGTTACTTAACTCAGTTCTCCCGTATTTAAAATGGAGGGTGATAGTAGTATTTACTCTTAGGGTCTCTGGGAAAATTAATAACGTATAGGTAAAGTGTCTCAACAAAAAGTAAATGCTCCATTAATCCTCAATATAATTATTCACCCATTTTTTTAGGTGAGAAAAAAGGAAATGTTAGTATTTTTTAAGTTATCTCTAAATTTGCAATCTAACCACACTCACTCTTGCCCTTTTAGTTTCTGTTCTCATGCTTGCCTCCTTATGATGGTGTCCCTGATTACTCCACAGTACAGTGACCCTCTACATGCAAGCTCTTTTGAACAAATTATTTTTTCACCCTTCTAAAATAGTTTTTCTTTTCTAATTGTTGCATAAATATTAACTAGCCTACAAAATACCAAAAATTCATTTAAAATAGAAAACAGGCCTATACCTAGATTCCATTTGGCCCATAGTTCCTGCCATAGGGATATCCTCCAAGAAAATATATTTCTTTTAATTAATAAGCACAAGGCCCTTCTACAAACACATGTCTGTGAAATCAAAACCATAGAATCAGAGGAATAGAGCAGTGTTTCTCAATATCTGCATGCTTAAGAATCATCTGGTATGCTTAATATGCAGATTCTCATTATTCTTCCTGAATAACTCATTAGATCTGCAGTGGTATATGCATGTCTTTGTGTTCAATAATCACCTTAGGACTGCACTGTCAATTCAGCAGCCAATAACTACACATGGTTTGTCTGAGTCTGTTTTAGGCTCTATACTAAAATACCACAGAGTCAGTGGCTGATAAACAACAGATTTTAATTCTCACAGTTTTAGAGGCTGGAAGTCTGAGATCAAGTGTAACATGGTCAGTTGAGGATCTTTTTCTGGGTCACAGACTTATTCTATCCTCAGATAGCAGAAGAAGGTAGAAATCTCTTTGGAACCTCTTTTATAAGACACTAATCCCACTCACAAGGGCTCCACCCTTATGACTTCACTACCTCCCAAAGCCTCACCTCTGAATATCATCTTTGGGGATTAGGATATTAACATATGGACTTGGGGGGCGGGCACAAACATTCAGACCATAGTGTGGTTATTTAAATTTAATATTTAAATTCATTAAAACAAAAAAATTTGAATTTTCAGTCACAGTAACTACGTTTCAAGCATTCAGTAGACACATTAGACTAGTGACTACTGTACTATATATTTCATCATAGCACTAAGTTATTAGAATGCTCTGCCTTATACTATTTTGATGAATGGTCTCTTTTAATCATATATCAAGAAATGTAGGAATAGAAGCAGAGCCATGAAAACTTTCCTGTGTCTGGCGACTTAAATGGGAAGAACATAATTACTTATGTATTAATAACAAGTAATAGTACATTAAATAAGTTAGTTGCTTGGTAAGTATAACACCTACAGTAGCAGAAGAAATGTTGTACTTGCCACTTTTTAAATACATTCTTGGTGCTCTCACACATTATTTCTTTTAAATCTCAAAGAGGTCATGTGATTTAGTACTATTATTCCTAATTCATGGGAACTCAAGGCTAAGAAACTTGCTGAAGATTTATTCAACTGGTAAGTAGTGAGGCAGCTTGCAGCCCTGGTCTGAATCTAAGGTCAATGCTATTCTCTTCATTTCCTCAGCTGGTTCTACCCATATATAGACATTAAACTGGTTTTAATGTCTGATGAAATTAATACTACACTTTGCACCTGTTAATCATTATAGAAAAGTGTGCTGAAGGCTGAGTCAACTCTAAGATTCTTAAGCCAAAATTTAAACCCTGTATTTCATTGACATTCCCCAATGTGATTTAAGTATTTCATTGCTGTATTCCCATAGTTCTCTTTACTTACTCATCTCTATAGTTGCATAATTCACTCCATGCTAAAATTACTTGCTGTGCTGGCTGTATTCCCCTTGTAAACTATGACATTATTGAGGATTGGACCTGTATCTTGATGATCATGGTATCCTAAGTACCTGGTATATGAAGAATACTAAACAAATTTCTGATAGATGAGCTAATTAAAGAGATTTAATTTTGCTGCTAAACTGGAAAATTCGCTAGAAGTATGTAAAGGACCGGGTAAGCAGTGTTAAAGACCAGGGACCATGTTAAAGAACATCTTTCTGGAACACGACAGGCAAAAACATTGAATTTAGTCTGGAATTCCAGAGTTCAAACAGATCTATAAACTGTTTAAGCCTTTTTAAATATTCTGACTAATCTTCCCACTTATGCAAAAATGCCCTTTCTGCTGACCATTGGCAAAATGCTTTAGCTTGGATTGCTGAATGTTATTATTTTTTTTGTGTTTTAACAGATATGCTAATCTCAGGAATGATATATTTCAACTATAGCATCATTAAAATAGTATCCCATTACCATTCTTTAATTCACTGCTGAGTCAGCACCTCAGTCATGATCTCTATTTTCCAGGGCTTCTAATTTGGCTATAAAAATTTATTCACAGTAGAAACTTGTCATAGGAGATCTTGCTTCTGAATGATACTATTGTCAAATAGAATCTCAAAATATGTTAATGTATGTGAACTATTGTGGAATTTACAAACATTCAAGTGGAAATCTAAAAAGGACCTTCAATTCATTGTAATTTATTTGGTTACTGAAAATGTGAACACTTTATCCCAGATGTAAAGTGTTGAACAGAACTTTTTCTCTCAATTTGAGAAATTACCCTAGGTATATTATGTAGAATATTTCCAGTTTTTATAAACTAAACAAATTCTCATTTTTGCAATGTTTCTTCCTGTCCATGACATTCTCTATACCCTTTCCATATGCTTTTGCTCTTATTCAGTTTTTTCTTATGACCTCATCTGCCACATTTATTCTCTTGCAACACATATGTGTGTGTGTTTGTGTGTATAAAAGGTCTCTATATGAGGAAATCAAATTAATATCTAGTGCTTACAGTTAACTTTAAATTTTTCACAAATGAATACTTATTTTGTGAATTATCTATAGTATATTTTTCCTACAATTTTACTTTCCCCATCCATTTAGATTTTAACCAAATTGACTATTTTCTATCATTAGAATACATATTTAGTAACTGAAAAGTTCTTCATAGATCATCTGAGGTGTATCATTTTAGGAATATATTTTGTCCCTCAAACTCTATAAAATATATTTAAAGTCAACTACTTAAATGCTGCTGTGTCTATGCCACTATTTTGTAGTAATATGGATCTCCTTTTAATATTGTGAATAGACAAATTGTGGCTGTTTATACATGAACTCTTTGCACAAGTGTTCATAATGGATAATAAGGAGGATAAAATTCAGGACACCGTGCAGTAGCTTTAAAGAGAATTTGAAAATAGGTAGACCTAGTGGGTATTATACTAAGTGAAATAAGAGAAAGACAAACACCACATGGAATCTAAAAAACAAAATAAATGAACAATGAAATAGAAACAAATGAATAGATACAAAGTACAAATTGATGATTGCCAGATGGTAAGGAGGTTAGGGAGTTCAGTGAAAAAGGTGAAAGAATTAAGTACAAATTGCCAATTTTGCAAATAGTCACAGAAATGTAAAGTATAGCATGAGAAATATAGTCAATAATATTGTAATAATTACATGTGGTATCATATGGGTACAAGTTGCTTTAGGCTGATCACTTTGTAAATATATAAATGTCTAATTACTATATTGTACACCTGAAAGTAATATATAATAGTATATGTAAACTATAATTGAAAAATAATTTTTAAAAATAATAGATAACCCAGAAGTCTATCCTATTTTGTTCAAGAACTATTGATGGTTGAAATTTTAAAATCTCACCTATTACCTGATGAGTGACTCTATGAATCACATAACACTCCTAGCTGAAAAAATTGGCAAATTTGAAATAGTCTTAATTATGTAAGGTGAGAACTTCTAAAGCCCTGGCCACCAGCAAAACTGCCTAATCAACAATGAGGACTATGCCCACAAATAAACACACACACACACACACACACACACACACACACACACACACACACAGATTCTGTCCAGTCTTAAGTCGGTCTAAAGTCCTATATTTAGAAAAATGACTTAGGTTAACACTTCTGTCTTAAACTGTATCAGGATGAATAACTATCTAAATTGGCCAACTATATTTTGAATATAAAGTGCATGTACATGGCTAAAACAATAAGCTTAGAGCTTTATTTATTCAAGAGCATTTTCTCCTTGCCAGGTATCTGGCTCCCTGCAGATGCAAAAGGTAAAGAAGATGTGGCCTCTACCCCCAAATTGCCTGCAGTCTGTTATACAAAATAGATAGCTCACCAGCATCCTACACTAAAATAAATATGAGTATTTATTTTAGTATTAAAATAAATGCTTATTTATTCAGCAAATATTTGTTTTTTGAATAAGTGTTTCCTATGTGCCATAGTATATTCTCAATAAATATTTTAAAAATTGATTAAAATAATTATGAGTAAAGTAAGGGCTACAAGTACTTTAAAAGAGGAAATATTTACATTGGAAAGTGATCAGGGAATACTGAAAGGGATAGTTCATTCTGTCTGCAGGGGCTAGAGAAGTCCAGTCTGACCTCTAATTATAGAAGATAGAAGAACAGAGAGAAGGGAAGCAGCACTGCCAAATGGAAAGAGAAAACTCAAAAGTCCAAGTAAAGGCAGGTGTGAAAAAGCAGAATACATTCTAGATTCTGAAATTCAGTGTCACCCAAGCCCAGAGACTAGACAGGTGGGTTGGAACTTGATTGGAAAGGTATCATTTGCTAGGAATAAGGTTTTGCTATCTCATGATGATTGGAGACATCCAAAGATTTTTCAGCAGAGTGTATCTTGAACCTATCTGCATTTCAGACTTTCTCCTTTCCTGAACTACATGCACTACCATCATTGGTGATGTTTTTTCCTTCCTGTTAATGCCTTTTGTTTTTCATCTTCCAGACAGTCAGAAAAAAGCCCTTTGAAGTTTTTTTCAGACCAGTCTCATACATTTAACAGAATTAAATCCTGTCTTCCCCTTATTTAGATAGTAATTAAACAGCTTGCCATTTTGAGACATCTAACAAGGTAGAACCATTTTCCTGGAGCAGCTGAAGGGGTGAACCACATAGTGGGTGAGAGGGCAGCAATACTACACTACATTACTGTTACCAGCAACACAAAGAAAGTCAGCATAAACTGACTTCTCACATTAAAAGTGATCAGTGTGCAATATACAGCAAAGCCTGCCACACGACTCCCTTGTGAACCTTATGATGCAAGAAAGTACCCCTCCCCAGAGGTACAGCAAAGGGAACATTTTCATACAGAGGTACCAATTTAATCACCAGAAGAAAGTTCTGCATATCAAATGGATTGCACAACTCTCAGGAAGAAGCTGGAGATTTAATTGCCCATTTGTGAGTCATGAAATCCCCTTACAGGCTTGCATAAAGGCCAAGGGAAGTACATTAGCCATAAAGCCTTATGCAGAGTAGACATGCAGTAAATATCTTCTGAATGATAAATAAGATCAAGGATGTAAACTGGCCACCTCTGGCAGATGTCTCAGCAGTAAGAATATTTTTAATATCATTTGCAGAGATTTTCCGGTTTATAGAGGCCTTTTACTAATGCTGCCTCTTTTGTCTTCAGCATTATCCAACACAAGAAATGACTATTCACCACGATTCAGAGGAGTTTGAGGAAAGTTAAGTGAATAACCCAACATCAAATAGCTAGTAGTGCTGTGGTTGGGACATGAACTCAGGCCTGCTGATTCAAATTGTAGGATGTTCCTTCTATGCTCTGAGGGAATAATTCCCATGCAGAAATTCTCTAGTTCTCAAAGTGTGGTCTTAGATGATTGCTTCAAAATCACCTTCTAGGAGTTAGAATGCAATTTGAGGGCCTCACCTAATCAACCTCTCTGGAAGCAGGGTCCCAGGAATTTGCAGTTTTGACAAGAGCACTAGAGAATTCTTACTGCACAAAGTTCAGAGAACTCTTGCACTAAAGTACATCTAATATAGGCTGAGATATTTAACAAAATTATCTAAATCATTCCCAAGGCAAAGCTTACAAATAAAGGAGAATCATTTAAAAAAATTTTTAAGAAACTGAAAAGCCAAACTTGAAGGTAGGTCTAAAATTCACTTTCAATGAATTGGTCAAGGGACCGTGTCCTCTATTTTTTGTTCTTTTTTTTTTTATAGTGAATTGGTTAAGAAAATCCAATAAGTTTCAGCTGTACATTTTACACACACACACACACACACACACACACACACACACACACACACACTATTAACTGTTAAATATATATATATTCACCTCTCATATATATATATATATATAGTTAAATATATATATATATTCACCTCTTGCATATATATATGTATATACTGTTAAATATATATATATATATATATATATATATATATATATATATATTCACCTCCTATAGTTAGATTTCTTTCTGTCACCACATATCCACATATTTGACACCCTTTAGCCCATCTACTTTTCCACTCTCACCTCCTCCCTCCCCTAGGGTAACCACTAGTCTATTGTCCATGTCCATAAGTTTCTGTTTGTTTGTCGTGTTCATTTGTTGCTTTTAAGTTTATATCTCACATATAAGTGATATCATGTCAAATTTTCTGATTTTAGGGACAACTGATTACTATTATGAATTTAGAATTTTTGTATATTTATTGGTCCAAATAAACTTTTTTGCAGATATGAAGGATAATGGGCTTGATTTGTTTGGTTCAACAGCAAATTATAGGAACAACTATGCCTTGTTTGAGTTCCATTCCTCCTAGCATGGTGGCATTTGCTATAACTACAGATTCTTTAAATTGAAATTTGATGAATAAGTATATGCCTATGAATCAATCTTAACAGATTTAGCATTGTTAGAGATTATTCACTTAAATGAAGTTTCAGAATGTTACAGTAGATAATGTAGTAACCACACTTTTATTCTCTGTTGTTCATTTATATACTTGCCAGCTTCCACAGTAAGTAGTTAAAAGTTAAGCAGCTTGAAATTTCTGGAGTTGCA
The DNA here is from genome assembly GCA_004027375.1 of Macroglossus sobrinus. Classification (NCBI taxonomy): domain Eukaryota; kingdom Metazoa; phylum Chordata; class Mammalia; order Chiroptera; family Pteropodidae; genus Macroglossus; species Macroglossus sobrinus. The sequence continues at coordinate 192,431 of PVKZ01002085.1, forward strand.
GTTTAAATGCGGACTAGTTATAAATGATACTTGACTAATCTCCATACCAGTTTAGGAAGCCTGAAATTCAGAAGACCCTGGCTTTTCTTCAGATCCTGGTGGCAGATTATAACTACCATTATTAAAGTCTGGTATAAATGGTTTAGCTAAAAATTATTTCTAATATTTTGAAGTTGTCTCACTCATCACAAGGTTGAAAGCCTTTTTACAAAAACTTTAGTTCAAGGAGTCTAAATTTGTGTTTGAATTAGGCAATTTAAATATAAGCATACATATATTTCTGTCTAAAAATGAATTTATTGGGACTAATAAATAGACCATTTTTTTCTGATATCTCACTTATAGCCAAGTGTCTTTCTCACTCAAATCCCCCATTATGGAAGCTGGATGTGATCTCTACCTTATTCAAATTCTCAAGAGTACATAATCTTCTTTTTATTTATGACACATCATTTATTTGTAGTAGTAGTGTTGATATTGGAACATATGCTTTTTCCTCTGCAAATAGATTTGTACTTCTTTAAGATAAGGGTCATATTCATAAAATGTCATATGCTGCACAGTCTTAAACAAATAGGTACTATAATAGTTAGTTTCCATAATATTATCCTTAACCATTCATATCTCCATGTGTTTGTGCCCTTCTTACATTGAATCAAAATTGACTTTATGTGACCAACAGAATATACCAATGTGTTGATGCATGACTTTCAAAGTTAGGTCATAAAAGGCACCGGACCCCCTTTCTTCTTCTCTTGGATCACTCATTGAGGGGGACATCAGCTGCTATGTTATGATAACATTCAAATAACCCTTTGATGATGTCCATGTGGAGAGGAACCTAAGCCCTTAAATAAAAGCCAGCACCAAGCTGCCAGCCTTGTAATGAATCTCCTTGGAAGCTGAATTTCTAGTCCCAGTCAACATCCAATTGCAACATGTTGGAACCCAAGCTGGAGTCACCCAAACAACTAGCGCCAATTTTCTTTTTTACAAAAGCCATGCAATAATAGCTGCTTGATCACATAGCCCTGAATATTTGCTTAATAGATAGGATTTTGTGACTGATACATGATAATCATTGCTCTAAGCCAATGCATTCTTAGATAATTACTCAATTCACAACAAATACAGAAGTGTATTTTCAAAGACAAGTAAAGTTTTAAATTATCGGATGCATGCCAAATTCTATGATGAACATGAGTCTGTATCTCACTCACTCTATTGGTTATATAAATATTTTTAGAAAAAAATTAATTTTTAACTAAGTTTTAGAAAATAGATAATGTAGTTAGGTAGAGAAAAGCAACTTATATTTATGATAAATTTTCAAAAGATTGAAAGCTAGCTTCCTTCAATGGTTGGTCTGAAAATTTAATGTTCTGGTAATAATGAAGTATGTTAGCTGCAAAAAAGGTATATTTTGAAAGTTAAGAAAACTTTTCATGAGGCCCCCCCCAGAACAATAGAGTAAGGACCTCCAAAATCTGCTTCTCTAAAGAAGCAATAGAAACTCTTGCAAAAATTTTCTAATCAACTTTTATAGAACTTTGGAAATAACTAATATTCTAGATTAGGAGCTGAAAATTTTTTTAAAAGCAAGCTTTGTGACATTTCTAATTGCCTCATTTTCATCTCCCAGTCCCAGGTCTGCAGTAGCTTTTGAAACCATGAATTTTGCAGCCATGATATTTGTAAAAATAATAGTCTACCAGCCACTAAAGGGGCAAAAACAGTTGTAGGTTCCCCTGAAAAAAAATCCTTCTCTAAAATTTTTTTTTCTTTTTCATTAACTCCTCAGAAAATCTTGTTTCTCAAGGCTAGTTTTTATATAGTTTGAGTCTCTGCACAAACAACTCTATCCCCCGGATATTTATCAAAAACATTCTTCTACAGTTGTTTAACATTGGAGCTCCATGAGGCAGGGATACAAGTAGTTGATCCAAAAACTTAAAATAAAAAACTAGGGAATGAGATGGCCATAGGGCATTTGAAATGACCCAACATTTTAAATGTTTCAGAAAATGCCTAGAAGGCAACATACATATGCAGGACAGTGCTCATGTCAGAAATAAACTGAGAAGACCCTTAGCTTTAATCTCTAATACTGAGACTCTGTATAGAATAGAAAATGAGAGCTAAGGCAGAGTTGTAAAATTCCAGAGCACTGAAGGCATATCCCCAAAACACACATCCCCTTGGCAAAGACTGGAAGACTTATTAGTTTCAGTCATTTAAGTAAACCTCTGTCTAAACACTAGCTGACAACTAAGCAAGTCAAGTAGAGACTTCAGCGGCTACACACACACATGCATGTACACTCAAAAAATACAAACTTTACATAATCAGTCTATAGAATACTATAAACTTGACATCTATAGAACTATCCTCCCAACAACAACGAAGTACACACTCTTCTCCCAAGTATAGTTAATACATTCCTCAAGATAGACCATACATTAAACCATACAACAATTTGTAATATATTTAAAAGGATCAAAATTACACAAAATATGTTCTCCAAATGCAACAGAAGAAAATTAGAAACCAATAACAGAAGGAAACTTGGTAGATTCACAAATATGTGGAAATTAAATATCATAGTTTAATTAGTAGTCAATGGATCAGAGAAAAAATTACTAATAGAGTTTGAAAATTGAGATGGATGAAAATAAAAATATAACACACAAAACTATGAGATGTCATGAATATAGTTGCTAAACTTGTAGCTATAGATGCCTGTTTTAAAAGATTTAAATCAACATCTTAACCTTCCACCTTTAGAAACAAGAAAACAAGAGCAAACTAAACCTAAAGTAAGCAGGGGGAAAACAATAATTATGGAAGAAATAAATAAAGTAGAGATTAGAAAAATAAAGAAAAAAAGTTGGTTCTTGAAAAGTCAACAAAATAGACAAACCTTTAGCTAGATTGATCGAGAGGAAGAGAGAAGACTTAAATTACTACAATTGGGAATCAAAGAGAGGACACCATTACCCATATAACAGAAATGAAAATAGGATAATAAGAAAATAATATAAGTAATTGAATAAAAAAATAGATAACCTAAATGAAATAAACAAACTCCTAGAAAGACAAAGTACTACAACTGACTAAAGAAGCAATCAAAAATGTGAATATACCTATAAGAAGTAAAACTATTAAATTAGTAATCAAATAACTTTCCACAAGTAAAAAGCCAGGCCAAATGGTTTCACTACTGATTTATCAAACCTTTAACAAAAGAACACCAATCATTCACAAAGTCTTTCAAAAAAAAGAAGATATTATTTCCCAACTCAAAGATTCATATTCTTTATGAATACAGATACAAATATCCTCAATAAAAAGACTAGTTAGAATCTAGGAATGTATAAAAAGTATTATACCCATGATAAAGTGAGATTTATCTTTAGAATCTGAAGTTGATTTAACATAAAAATTAATTATAAACATCATATTTACAGAGAAAAGGACAAAGTAATCTCAATAGATACAGAAAATGTTTTCATAACAAAAACATTCAACAAACTAGGAATAAAAAGAAACTTTTTAACCTAATAAATTACATCTACAAAAACCCCACAGCTAACAGTAAATTTGATGACCAAAGACTGAATACTTTCCCTTGAAGATCAGAAACAAAATAAGAATGTCTGTTCTCATCACTTCTATTTAATATATTAGATGTTATAGCCAGAGAAATTAAGCACAAAAATGGAATCACCGGAATTCAGATTGGAAAAGAGGAAGCAAAACTATTTCTAATTGCAGATAACATGATCTTGATAAAGAAAATCTTAAGTAGTCATTAAAAACCTATTAGAACTAATAAATAACTTTGGCAAAGTTGCAGGATACAAGTTCAATATTAAAAAATCAATTTTATTTTTATATACTAGTAATGAGAATTCCTAAAATGAAATTAGAAAGCAATTCCATTTATATCACCAACAAAAAGAATAAAACACTTAGGGATAAATTTTACTAAAGAAGTGCAAGACTTGTACACTGAAAATTACAAAATATCATTGAAAGAAATTAAATACCTAAATTAATTTAAAACATCATGTGTTTATGATTGAAATAATTAATCTTGTTAAAATAGAAACATTCTTCAAAATGATCTATAGATTCAATGTAATCTCTGTCAAAATTTTGGCAACTTTTCTTTTTGCAGAATTTGACAGATAATCCCAAAATTTATGTGGAAATGCAAGGACACAGAATAGCTAAAAGAAGATATTGTGTTTTTGACATAGGGATGGAAATATATAAATGTAATATAATATATAATAAAATATATACACACACTGGCATAAGAATAGAAATATGTATATATTATATGTACATACATACATATGTTATATTATATATATCACACACACACACACACACACACACACACACACACACACACACACACGTAATGAGAATCCAGAAATAACTTTTAATTTATGGTCAATTGATTTTAACAAGAGTGTCAACTCAGTTCAATGAGGAAAAAACCTTTTATTCAGCAACTGGAATGCCTCCTATAGCAGAACGAAGTTGGATCCTACCTCACACCAGATAAAAGATTAACTCATAATGGATTATGGAACTAAATGTAAGAGCTAAAACTATAAAACTGTTAGGAAAAAACACAGGAGTAAATCTTTGGATCCATATGTTAGGCAATAGTTTCTTAGATATGATGCGAAAAGCACAAGCAGCAAATGAAAAAATAAAAGATGAAATAGACTTTATTCATTATTACTTATTATTACCAATAAACTTTTGTGTTTCAATGAACACCATCAAGTAAGTAAAAATACAGCTCCTGGATGGGTGAAAAAAATTTCAAGTCATATACCTAATAAGTGTCTAGTATCCAGAATCTATAAAGCACTCTCACAACTTATCAATAAAAAGACAAATAATTCAATTTAAAAATGGACAAAGAATTTAAATAGACATTTTTCTGAAAAGATTTATAAATGGCTGCTAAGCAAATGAAATGATGCTTAACATCATTAGTCATTAAGGAAATGGAACTCAAAATCACAATGAAATCTACTTCATACCTGCTAAGATGGTTAAAATTATATACATAAAAAAGTAAGTGTTGGAAAGCATGTAGAGGTACTGGAATGCTCACACACTCATACATTGCTGGTTGGATTGTAAAATGGTACAGACACGTTGGAAATAGTTGAACAGTTTCTTGAAATGTTAAACAGAGTTACCATGTGACCCAGTAATTTCACTCCTAGGTGTACACCTAAGAGAACAGAAAACATGCATCGATACAAAATGTTGTACATAAGTTTTAACAGCAGCATTATTCATAATAGCCAATAACTAGAAACATCTCAAATGTAAATCAACTATTGTATGGATAAATAAAATGTGGTTTATACATAGAAGTAAATAATATTTGACCATAAAAAAAGAATAAAGTTCTGCTAAATGCTATAACATGCATAAACCTTAAAAACATTGTCAAATGAAAAAAGCCAATAAAAAATGCCACATATTATGTAATATGTATAAAATGTCTAGAATAGGCAAATCAATAGAACAGAAAATAGATTAGTGGTTTTCAGGGGCTGGAGGTAGAGAGAAATAGGGAGTGACTGCTTTCTTTTGGGGGTGACGAAACATTCTAAAATTAGATAGCAGTGATGGTTGCACAACTCTGAATATACTAAAAATTGAATTTTGTACTTTATAAGGGAGAATTTTATGGTATTTAAATTATATCTCAATAAAGCTGTATTTTTTAAAAAAGAATTCTTTTAAATTTTTAAGTAGAATGTCATTTAAAAATTAGTAATTTAGGCTAAATGTAGCAGTCTGAAATGAGGAACCAGAACAAAGCTATGAAATTGTTGCCCTGGTATGTACATTAAGAAAAATGCTTTACTTAAAATTCTCAGTAGCAATATCTAACTGTCCTATCCATGGGGCAATACCATATGACTGAAGTATTGCTATGGACCAAGAAGAATTCTTATCTCCAGTTCTCACAGCAAGTACATGTGTACTATTTACAAATTATTCTATAGTTCTGGGTGGTAAATTAGACCAGTGGTGAAACAGTCTACTCCAGGTTCTCATCTCTAGGAATTGTAGAAAGTATAGAAGATGTCATACTGTGGGGAAGTATGGGATACTAAGAAGAGAGACTGCAATAAAAGCAAATCTGATTCCATTTGTTTTGTACATCATACAATGTTTTGACTGACTATGAAGTTTAAAACTCCCCAGATTAGATGATTTTTGAAAATGTTTTTCAGCAGTATGGCTCTAAAGTATATATAGGACTCTCTTTATGGCTGTGGTCTAGAACCGAACCTGCAGTACCTCTGAGGTTTACCTGTGTAGGACTTTCTATTTAAAGAGTTGTTTGTGTCTTAAATATTTTCATTGAAACTTATGCATTCATCTTCTCCCCAGGAAAATTACAGTGGCCAAAAGGTAAAGTGTAAACTATCTGACTTAACACAGACTTTGCACACAATTCCACTTAGCATATATGTTGCTTTACCACTAACATTTCATTTGATATAATGGTAAAATTGTAAATCACACAAGTGGTTCAAAAGCTACTTCACAAATACTTGAGTGGCAGTTCACACTTAGAAATATATGTGTTTTCTGACAAGTTGGAAAAGTACTTCAGCTCCATGTGACAGAACATATATTCATTTCTAAAGGGGCTCCTCACGTTCCCATGGCAGTTAAATTTTGAATCTCTCAGTACATTTGAATAAGGACATATATTTTGAGCAACTTCTCTTAGCTTAAATGTGTTTACTGTTTTTTTTTTCAGACTAGAAATAGTAATCTGTAGTCACCGAATATGACCTAATATCTCCTATGTGATGCTTTCTCATACTGAGTTTAAGGACTGTAGCTTTTGAGCCAACTCTCTTCTTAGAAGTAATAAAATATCTTCATGTTGCTAAATAAACAAACAAACAAACAAACATAGCCATCTTGACTTGTCAACCTTGAAAGGAAACAAAGAGGACCAGAGAAATAATATATTATTAGGTGCATGTTTTACTTTTAGCTAGATTTTAAATATGTAAAGGTTCATATATTTATGCAGAGGGTATATTTTGAAAACCTCAAACATTTAAGAGACTTGCAGGTTTTAAGACTCATTTTCTTATGAGAATACATTTAAAGAATGGGGGATGTAAATCTAGAAGTGTTTGCTTTTATTTTGCTTTTTCTCTTCTTAGCTTTAGCTTTGATATTTCTCAGGATCCTTTTTCTAAATTAGCAATGTGATGTATCATACTGGTTGTTTGCCTTTTAGTCATTTCCTTCATATTCAAAGCCATTGATTTTCAGAAGCTTTTCAGTTTTTTTAAAACAGTACTAGAAGCACTACTTAAAATATGTTTAGATAACGACTTACAGGATATTTAATTTTTTTTTAATTGTATTTCCAACTTACAAGACAAATATATGGTTCCAAGTGTGAATCTGTCACCCAAATTTGCAAAGTGATTTTTTGACATTATAAAAAGTTAAAATGGTAACCAAAGCCTCTTGTAGCAATTTAATTTCAAGTAAACAGTAATATGGGCCAGCACCTTATGAGAAATATACAATCAAAAGTTCCACTTCACACATATAGAATCAAAATCTGAATTTTAACCTGCTTGTGCTTTGTGAGCACATTACATTTAGAGAAGCACTGTTTTGCATGGAACTGAAAAATGATGGTTGTTATTTCAGTTTGAAAATCAGAATATATGCCTTCATCATGGTAACATTCGCCATCCAGATTTTCGCCCTGTGGCCCATGTTACAGAAGAAGCTGAAGGCATGTACTCTCCTTAGCTATGAGGGAGTCACGCTGCTTTTTGCGTTTTCAGCATTGGGGGGCTTTCTGTCCATTAGTGCTGTGGACGCCATCCTCCTCGCCCTTCTGCTGGTGTCTATCTCCTGTCTCTGCTCTTTCTACCTCATTCACCTGCAGCTGTTCAAGGAGACCATCCACGGGCCTTGGGACAAGGCTCTAATCAAAGAAGACTGTCTCGGTTCCTCAGCTAGGTTGGGGACCTCCATTCCATTACTGCAGTAGCCTGGCAGGCGGGCTTCCCAGTGAGCGTAAGGTCTGAAGGCAGGGTCCATTCTGGAAGCAGCAGTCTGATGTAGGTGGGAGAACAGAGGCCAAAGGAAAAATTCAACCAAAGGCTCGAGTGGTTAAGGTGCTCATCCATTCTGTTATTGGGTGGGTGAGAGAGCTTTCTGGGACCCTCAGGGGTGACTGCTTCCCATTTATTATTCACCTTAACAATTGAAGTGATGTGGTTTCCATTTATTAAAAAATAACAACATATCCCCCCCCCCAAAAAAATCAAAATATTATTGTCAATGGCAATAGAGGAGACAATGTAACATAATACTATTTAGAGAACATTTAGTCTTCTTTTTAATCTCGATAACTTGAATTTATATTATGGGGGGTTTTTTGTAATGGTAAATGATGTTACCATTTTTATTTTATACTCATTAAAATTTACATGTTATATTTGCACTATAAGCTACACACACATATGTACGCATATTTATCAATACCCCATTCCAAAAATATCCCACTAAACCCTGACCAGTTTGTACATTTAGAGAATGCTCCTTCTGGGATCCCCAGGCCACATAAAACAGCAAAGGGTTTATTAGAACAATGTCACCACCATGGCAATAATTAAAGTTGAATCAGCAATGCAGGGGCTAATAATTGTGTTGTAAAGTTGTACTCTGAAATGAAACAGCACAAAAGCTCAACCTGGGAATAGATTATTTGTCAGATCTGGGAGGACTGTGGGAGAAAATTTATTTGGTTGTTTATAATTTGCTGTACTGTTCATCAGATTCTTGGTGGCATTGGATTAAGATGTATTATGGACTGGTGATCTTTGAGAATTGGTATTTTCACTGATGTCATCATAGACCTTACTCAAACTATAAATGTTACAGTAACTCAGATGGTGCCATGATTATATTATATAAATGGGGACAAATATGCATAGGAATGCAATTAGAAGGAAAAAGGAGTAATTCTAATTAGACAGAAAAAGTAACATATTTCATCGAAGTAGAATGCAAGAAATTTCTTAGTTGCTGGTATATTTCTGCCAGGGAGATATGAGGCACACTCCTGTGAACTACTCTGAGATATTTAATTGGTAAATTAATGTTAATGTTCATAAAAGAATAGACCAACTATTCATATTTGACTTCTCTTAGGTGTAGCTACAGAGCCAATGGCTAAAGGGAAAACCTCACCTGGGGTTCTGTGCTCCTTTACTATTACTTGGCTCTGCTGAAGAGAGAAACTTACCATCTTGAGAATTCCAGTTGCAGTAATCAAGAATATAACAGGAATGAATTCTTATTATAGTCAATTTGTGATTAGATACATTGTCATCTTGGGTACAAGTTTAAATGTGGTTAAGCAGTTATCTAAAATATAGTCCCACTCTAAATAATTAGGAATTTCTGATTTTCAACAAGGGACTTAATATTAATGGTGTATGTAATAGTTACAAGCTGGAATTCTTCAGTAAGACAAACTAGGTTCAATCACTGTTCTTTCTCCCTTTACTATCTGTCTGGGCTTTGGGCAAATAACTTCATGTCTTTGAGCTTCATTTTCTCTTTGTATAATATGATGTGATAATAATAGCTACTTCAGAGGATTGTTATAAAATGTAAAAAGATAACCTTGCAAAGCACAATGCCTAATGCATGGTAGTTATTATGTTAAGTTATGCAGTTGCGTAATCAAAATGGCCTTTCAATTTGTCATTTATTTATTCACTCACTCATATACTACATACTTAACAGTTTTCTCCATTATGTTAGACACTCTGATTAGGTGCTGGATACAATGGCAAATAGTGTAGGCAGTCCCTTTCTCATTTAGCTAATAGTCTGATAGAAGGAAGCAATCAGAAAAATAATCATGAATTATATTAGGTGTTAGAAAGGAAGCAAGCAAGGGGTTAAGAGAGAAATTAACAATGGGCAGAGAAGCATAATTAATTCAAGGTGTTCAGAGAAGGCTTCCAGGAGGCAGTATCTGTAAAGCTGACAACTTAGTGACAAAGAGTGTTTAGAAGTCCAGCTCAGGAAAAAAGCATTTCTGCTGAAGGACCAGCAGGTGTGTATGCCTTGCGGTGGAAAGAGCTTGGCATGCACAAGGATCTGAAAAAGGCCAGTTGGCTAAACCATAGAGAGGATGAGGAAGAATTATGAGATTAGCTTGGGGAAGGAAACAAAGGCAAAATAGCACAGAGCTTTGTTACCCTTCTTACTTACATAGAAGTTTAGATTCAATTTAGAATGTAGTGAGAAGTCCTAGGAAAGATGATGTTATCAGGTTGACAGTTTAAGAGGGTATTTTATGATACCTTATAGAAAATGGCTTAAAGAAAATCAACAGTCTTTCTTGAGATTTTACCTTACAGATCAAAGGGGAATTCCCAAACTTCATGTCTGGGACTATTTTATAGCTGATGAATTCTGAGATGTTAGATATTTTCATTATCCACATATCAGGGAGTGGGAGAGGTGATGCTCAGAGGCACTTATTTAGTGAGCAAATGCAGTTTTTTATAGCAGAATTACTCAAGATTGCACTTGCTGTTGCTTTAAAACTTGCCTCATCATTCATAATTTCATTAGGTCATAACTTAGTCATTTTTAGGAAATCTATATTTTACATCTCCCCACCTTTCCTGCATGAAAGCACTAATTTTGGTATTTTTAAATTTTAAAATTCAAGGACATGTACCAGATCTGTATATTTCTCTGATTTTCTTCTCCCTGGGTGAAAAATATTTTTAAGCATGATCTAACTTCTCTTTGGGCGGGAAATATTTTTATGTCATTAAAGTTCTAAATGACCTTCAGAACTTAATTTGAGTACATAAGCATCACTTTCACTATCACAGATTGAAAGTGGAAGTCTCATTAAGATTTTTTGGCTTGACTCATGTTTTTTCTGCTTATTTTGTTTATCTTCCTTTTTAGCTCATTTTCCTTTGGACTGTAAAGTTTTTACTCTAAAACCCTCATTGAACTGAGGGTTTTCTTTTCTTGTACTCTGCATGTTGCTGAATTATTAAGTGATAATACAATAACAAGCACTTATCTAGTAGTTTATTCAAGGAATTATTTGCAACTTTGCCCGTAGAGAACACTAAAAATGGTTTCTCTGTAAAGTTTCTAAAGTAACGTTAATCTACCTCTTCTAGATTTACTCCCCAATGTTAGAATTTTTCAATTATTAGTTATCAAATCAATGAGTTGTATGATATACATCTGTGAAGGAGTAATTAGCTTCTCTTGAACTAGGTTTTAAGTCAAATAAGGCAACTTTGCTTGAATGAATGCTCCTGAAATTTGGTAGGACAGCCTCCTGCATGTTCTTCATCTACCTTACTCATTTGTTTGTGTGAAATAAATGATCAGTCATGGTTAAGCACTATAACCAAGTCAACCAGTATACATAAAATTTTGACATTCACATAAGATTTGTCCTGTCTATGACTGAGGACATATAATATTTCAATTATACCTGTGAGGCTCATATTGAGCTGGGCAAATTGTAAGCAGAAATAGAAGAGGAGATTGTAGTAAATAAGAAATAAAAGATACTGAACAAAGACCTATAGACATGTTTTATTTGGCCAGCCCGTATTGTTCCAACATTTGAAATTTAGGTAATTTAACACAGAATTAAGATTTATAGTCTCCCTTTAAAAATCAATCAGTTGGCAGAAATGAGCCTTATTTCTACTTAGCCAAAATCAGCAAGAGATGAGTAGTATTTGCCCCTTTTAGAGGAGGCACATATCCCCTAATTTGCCACCGTCCCTGTCACTCTTTATTTCTCTTAGCACCTGGCATGCTTTATTTATTTACAATACTTACTGGGCCCCTGTAACCTTTTAAGTGCGTGATAACCAGAAATATAACCTCAACTATGAGATAGACAGCTTCTAAATGATACCCCAATGACCTTTCTTCTAGATGTCATGCCCTCGTATAATTTAAAAATATCAATTTTTTTTTAAATGATAAGATCTTCTGAGATTAAGTTATAAAAGTCTGTGACTTCCACCTTGCTGTCATTCTCTTTCTTGCCTTCTTGGCTTGCTTGCTTTTGTGAAGGAAGCTGTCATGGTAAAAAGAAACTGAGGTGAACTCTGGACAAGAGCCAGTCAAGAACCAAGACCCTCAGTCAAAAAAACCAAAAGAAACTGAATCCTGTAAACAACCACATAAGTCAGCATGAAAGCAGATCCATCCCTAGCTGAACCTTGAAATGTAAACATAGCCTTGAATGACACCGTGATTGTAGCCTTCTGAGAGACCCTGAAACAGAAGACCCAGATAAACTGTACCGAGATTTCTGACCCACAGAAACTCTGTTGTTTTTAACTATGAGATATCAGAGTAATTTGTTATGCAGAAATAAATAAATAATATACATATTACTTCAGAGAAAAATAGTACATTGACTAACGCATACAAGAAACTTTCTTTGAAATTATATAAATCAAGGCAGTGAAATCTTTTTTCTATTTCCATATCTATAATTTTTGTATAATGGCTGATATTGGAGGCACTCAGTAGCTATGAAATGAATAAAGAATAACCAACAGTGAGTTAATTGTTATGAGAAACTGTTAAACTAAAATGTTACTTATATGGTAAGTATTACATTTTCAGTAATATTTGAATTTATCTTTTTTATTAAGTCCCTTCAGATGTGTTTCCAAATATTCTTATTATCAAAAGTATGTCTCAAACACAAAAAGATTGGAAATTATTCACTTTGATAAGTTCCCAGAATACAATTTCCACAGGAGACTACCAAAATGGTGCAGACATCTGGGATGGACTCCTCTTAGTAAACATTGGGATGAGAGTGGAGGTTGCAGCTTCTTCAATCTATAAAATAGGATGCAATCTAAGTTATGAAAGAAACAGACCAGGGCAAAAACAGTCTTCAAAGATCTATATGTGATTCTTTATCAATAAGCTATGTAACCCTTGATGAATTGTTCAATATCACTTTTTCAGTTGGAAAATAAGGTACTCTTTTCTGTATTCGGCAAACTTTGTAAAAGTATCTGTATTTTACCAGTTGTTGTGCTCAGTTTGGAAATAAAAAAGAATTAGATGTAGAGTTCTATGCATGGTGTTTTTAACTTTTGAGGTTGTGATATTTGGATTTTAAATACTATGTACAATGCCGTAGGAGTTTATTAAAAAAAAAACTTTGACTGCTTAAGATATTCAAATATCAAAACTGTAATTAGGAATTATTAGCATGAGGTTATTGCTTCAACATGTACCTCTGTTAAATTCTCTGCTTCTATAGAATATTGATTTTTTCAGATTAACCTGAACATGCTTTTAAAGTGCTTAATGATACTTACATGCACATACTTCAATGTGTTTTTTAATATAATGTCTTGTAGCCCTAAAACTATTTTTTGTGTAAACTTTTTATTCCTGTAAGTCTTATAAAAACATTTTGCTTTATGTTTTATATACATTTATTAGTATTTTTGACCAACTCAGTTTAGTATTCATGTCATATTTTATGAAGTTTATATTTAGTAATAATGTCATATTTTATAAAGTTTATATTTAATGCATATGGTGGTGATATTTGTGAGTTGGACTTAATTGAAAATAAAATATATAATTTGTATCTAGGTTCAGGCAGTTCACAGAAAATTGTTAAAACATAAATCATCAAAATGATGTTCCTGTGTTATCAACTATTTCCATAAACTCTCTCAAATAATTATTTCATCATCAAATTTTTGCAATATATAATACGATTAACCTGAGGGATGTGTATATTATTTTATTATCAATCAGTAGTATCACCTGGCCCTTGCTTTAGGTAAAATGATGGTTTGAGAGGGCTTTCAATCTTCAAAAACATCCGTTGACTAATCTTGCTGAAGTTCACCTTTTAAAGTTTTTCCAGGACCACTTATTATCTGTTAAGCATGCAGACTAGATCAAAGGTTAATGACTCTTAATTGGACTTCATTAAGTGATAATATAAGATCTTAAGCTCCTCATTAGGCTCCAGAATTGGACAGTAATGTCATAACATCAGGAAATAATGGACTAGAAGACATGCATTATCATGCATTAGAACATTCCAGCAACTTATGTTTCAGATGTATTGTCTCAAGTGAAGAATTAAGTGAGGTACATATTAATAGCTTGGTCTAATTCTTATTTTAAAAATGAACTGTATTTTTGGTGTAATGAAGACTTTCTGATTTGAGCTGTTATAATTTGGAAGACTCTATTGAATCCTGTTTATCTTTTATTACTATTTACTAGCTGCCGTCAACCATGAGACACAAGGTTATTCAATCGTTCCACAGCTTGTGCAGTCCAGTTGAAACATAGCTTTTTCATCATGCATCACTTTTGAATTTAAGCACTATCCTTTCCTTCATTTTCTGTGTGGTGATTTCAAACCCACTTTGGTAATACAAGGGATTAAGAGAGCACTTTTGATACTAAGCACATTCCATTAGATCAGAGTCAGTTCTATAGTTTTCATTTTTCTCTGAGAATGGGAATCCATGCATACAGAACAGTTGGAACTATAGTTAATATGTCAGAGAAAATGAATGCACAAATGAGTAGTGTAATGCCATGTGCTTTAGAGATAACCACAATGAGGGATAATGAGCTAAACTTGGTCTTCTCTAATGCAAAGCTAATATACTCAAAAAGATATTGCCCTTCATCACAGTTTAATGTAATTGCTTCTAATCTGTTACCTGAACAATAAACTCAAATATCTTATTCAAGTGCTAATATTAAGCTGCTTTTCTCTGGGATGTCAATATGATATTTTATATTCATATGCCTCGAGAGGAACTGGACAGCAAAAAAAAAAATGCCTTAAATGCTAAGTTTTCCCTGAAATTTTTTATAACTTCTTGTGAATAAAAAATTAAATGACTGAGTTAAAACTAACATTTATAACTTAGATAATTCATGAAAGATGGATATGGTGATGAAATAGACTTCCACAAGATACATGACAGTAATCTCATTCTAAACTACACAAAAGCAAATATAAAGTTTGATGGGCCTTGCAGGGTTGGAAGCTGAGAAAATTATTAGAGTTCATATTCTGAAAACACTATAGCTAGAAGGAATATATTTAAGATGCTAAGCTCTGAGCATGTACACATGCCTCTGTGTGTTTATGTGTTTATGTGTGTTTAAGAAAAACAGAGTGAGAGTTAATTTTATCATTTTTAAATATAAAAAATGTCTTTTACCTCAAGAAAATAATCTAAAATGCTACAAAGGTATTAAGGGAATGTCTTTTTCCTGTTTCTAAATGAAAACCATTGATTAGCTCCAGTGTATACTGGGAACATGGAAGTTCCCATTTGCTAACAAAGCAGATACTAAATAAACATTAGGTTTGAGTCAATGAGCAGATTAACTACTCGCTCATTTGGAATTGTTCTGAAAAAAGAAAGATATCAGGCCCAAAGGATATTGATTGTCATATGTATAGACTTAATATCTCTCAGAGCGGCCTATGGACCACCATTTTATTATGAAAAACATTGGCTCCTGAACCCAATAAAATAGATTCTCAGGGGCAGAGGCATGGGAAAGTGTATTCCCTTCAAACACCTAGGGAATCATTCCCATCTTTCACTTGAACAGCCATTGGTATACATTCCATTTCCTGCTTGATTAGGATGCTGCTGTTTACCCATTCTATTTAAATCAATAAATACATTTAATTATGCTGTGTGACAGAAACTTTGCCCAGATAGTTGTCTCAAAGTCTCTGTTCTTAAGAAGCTCCTAACCTGTTAGGGAAGACATAACTGAATGTGTACTAAATGTACATGCACTAATCTGATCAGGAAAGCAGGAAAAGCATTTCCAAGGATATGACATTTAAATGGTCTTTGAAGAAAGAATAAGAACCAATTAAGGAAAGTAAAAGAGAAGAGAAAGAGAAGGAATCTTTCCAAATAGCAAAACTCATATTGTGGGGCCAGAGTCAATACAATGGTTTAAATTTGAAACATGAAAAACCTTAATGGCTGAGAAAGGAAATACAAGTTTGTGACTGAAAGGGCCTAGATGGAGGTGAAAATTACAACATTCTAAACCTGTGTTTACCGGACTTTATATCTCTATATGAATAGAATACAAGCATCACCTAACATAAATAGAAGGTCACTATTTAATTGTGATATAATTGGCATACACATTATATATATTTCATGTGTACATTATAATTTGTTATTTGTATACACTATATTTGTATAGAGTGATCAACACAGTGAGTCTAGTTACAATCTATGTTCATATGATAGATTCTCTTTGCCCATTTTGCCCTCTCTTAACCCTCTTCTTTTCTAGTAACCATCAATCTGTTCTGTTTGTTTTGTTATTTTTAGAGTCCATAATAAATGACATCATACTGTATTTGTCTTTCTCCATCTGTCTTATTTCACTTAGCATAATATCCTTAATATCCTCAGGTCCATTCATGTTGTCACAAATGGCAAGATTTGATTTTTTTTATGGCTGAATAGTATTTCATTGTGTGTGTGTGGGGGGGAGTGCGCGCGCGCGTGTGTGCATGTGTGTGATCCTTCAGTGGGCACTTAAGTTGTTTTCATATCTTGGCTATTGTAAATTAATGTTTCCCTATTCTTTGGACCTAGGATTGGAATTGCCAGGTCATATGTTAATTCTATTCTTAACTTTTTGAAGAACTTTCATACTGTTTTCCATAGAGGCTGCACCAGTTTACATTCCCACAAACAAGAATGAGGGTTACCTTTTCTCTACATCCTTTCTACAACTTGTTATTTCTTGCCTTTTTGAATAATAGCCATTTTAATAGGTGTGAGCTGTTATCTCATTGTTTGTGACTTGCATTTCCTTGACAATTAATGATATTAAACATCTTTTCATATGCCTTTTGGCCCTCTGTATGTATTCTTTGGAAAAATGTCTGTTCAGATTCTCTGCCCATATTTTAATCTGTTTATATATTGTTGAGTTATGTAAATTCTTTATATATTTTCTATATTAACTTCTTATCAAATGTATAAATTACAAAAATTTTATCTTTTTATTAGGTTGTCTTTTCATTTTATTGATGTTTTTCTTCATGGAACAGAACCTTTTAACATTGATGTAGTCTCATTTGTTTACTTTTGCATATGTTTCCCTTGCCTTTAGAGTCATAACCAAATTTTAAAAAATGCTAAGACTAAAATCAAGGAGCTTACTGCCTATGATTTCTTGTAGAAATTTTATAATTCCAGTTCTTATGTTTAAATTCTTAATCTATTTTGAGTTAATTTTTGTGTACGGCTTAAGTTAATTTGCTTCCTTTTGCCTGTGGCTTTCCAGTTTTCTCAGCACTATTTATTAAAGAGACTGTCCTTTCCTCATTGCATTTCTTGGCTTCTTTGTTATATAGCAATTGACTGTATATGTGTGGGTTTATTTCTGGGCTCTCTATTCCATTTCATTGATCTGTGTCTGCTTATTCCAATATCATATTGTTTTGTTTACTATGGCTTTGTATATTTTGAAATCAGGGAACGTAATACCTCCAGCTTTGTTCTTGCTCAAGATTGCTTTGGATATTCGAGGCCTTTTGTGGCTTCATACAAATTTTAGAATTATTGTTTTAATTCTGTGAAAATTGCCATAGGAATTTTGATAGGGATTGCATTGAATCTGTAGATTGCTTTGGGTGGTATGGACATTTTAACAATATTCTTCCAAACCATGAACACGAACTATCTTTTCATTTGTTTGTGTCTTCTTCAATTTCTTTCATCATATCTAGTTTTCAGTGTATACATCTTTCATATCTTTGGTTCAATTTATTGCTAGGTAATATATTATTTTTGTAGCAATTGTAAATGATATTGTCATCTTGATTTCTCTTTTTGATAATTTGTGTTATTCGTGTGTAGAAACGCCACAGATATTTGTCTGTTGATTTTGTGTCCTACAACTTTAGTAAATTAATTTATTGGTTCTAACAGTTTTAGGGTTGTGTCTCTGTGGTTTCTATGTATCTGCAGATAGTGGCAGTGTTACTCATTCATTTCTGATTTCGATGACTTTTATTTCTTTTTTTTCCTAATTGCTATGGCTAGAACTTCAATATTATGTTCAATGAGAGTGGTGTGAGTGGGCATCCTTGACTTGTTCCTGATCATAGTGAAAAAGCTTTCAGCTTTTCATCATTAAGTATGATGTTAGCTGAGGGTTTGTCATATATAACCTTTATTATCTTAAGTACATTCTCTCTATACCCACTTTGTTGAGTTTGCTTTATCATAAATAAATGTTAGATTTTGTCAAATGCTTTTTCTTTATCTATTGAGATGATTTCATAATTTTTATTTTTCATTTTGTTAATAAGGTGCATCACATTGTTTGATTTGCAGATGTTAGATCATCCTTGCATCCCTGGAATAAATCTCATTTGGTCATGGTATATGCTATTTTTATTATTTTGTAATATCTAATATCTTGTTGAGGATTTTCGTGTCTATATTCATTAAAGATATAGGCCTCTAATTTCCTCCCTTTTTTTTTGTGGCAACCTTGTCTGGTTTTGGTATCAGGATAAGGCCAGCCTCATAAAATAAGTTTGAAAGCTTTGTTTCTTTTTAATTTTTAAGAGTTTTAGAAGATTAAATATTATTTTTTTAAATGTTTGGTAGAATTCAACTGTGAAGCTGTCTGGTCCTAGACTTTTGTTTGCTGGTAGATTTTTGATTATTGATTTAATCTCCCCACTAATAATTGGTCTATTCAGATTTTTATTTAGTCATAATTTGTCTCGGATGATCATATGTTCCTAAGATTTTACCCATTTCTTCTCTGTTGTCCAATTTGTTGATGTTTAATTATTCATAATGGTTTCTTATAATTTTTTTCTCTATGGTATTAATTGTAACTTCTACTTTATTCTTGATTTTATTTATTTTAACTATTTTTTTCTTGATGGTGATTGAGTTCCAATTTCATACCACTGTTATCTGAGAAAATACTTGATATAATTTTAGTCTTCTTAAATTTATTTAAACTTGTTTTGTGGACTAACATATCTGTTTTGAGAAGAATATGTACTCTGCTGCTTTTGGATAGAATTCTCTGTATATATATTTATGTTATATAATGTGTCACTTAAGGACAGTTTTTATTTTTTTGGGTTTTTTGCTGATTTCCTGTCTGATCTATTAATTGATGTAAGTGGAGTATTAAAGTACCATATGATTATTGTATTGCTATTAATATCTCACTTTAGATCTGTTAATATCTCAATATTTAGGTGCTTCAATGTTGGGGGACATATATACTTACAAAAATTTTATTTTCTTGTTCGATTGACCTCATTATTATTATGTAATATCTATCTTTATCTTTATTAGTGTTTGTTTTGAAGTCTGTTTTGTCTGATATAAGCATAGCTATTCCAGCTTTCTTTTGGTTTCTATTTGCATGAAACATCTTTTTGCCATCTTTTTACTTTAAGTCTATGCGTGTCCTTGTATCTAAAATGAGTCTCTTATAGGCAGCATACAGATGGGTCTCATTTTTATTTGTTTGTTTTTGAACTCATTCAACTACTTTATGTCTTTTGATTGGGGAATTTAGTCCATTTATATTTAATATAATTATAGATAGGTCTGTACTTACTACCATTTTGTTAATTGTTTTCTGGCTGTTTTGGAGTTCTTTTTTGTTCCCTTCTTCTTTTGTTCTCCTGTGGTTTGATGACTTTATTTAGTGTTATACTGATTCCATTCTCATTATCTTTTGTGTATCTACTATAGCTTTTTGCTTTGTGGTTACCATAAGGCTCACATATGTCAGCCGATAAATATATATTTTGGTCTATTTTAAGTTTATGGCAAGTTATGTTTCAACACATTCTAGAACTCCACATTTTTATTCTCTCTTTTTCATGTTTTATGTTTTGATTTCATGTTTTTATATCTTTTTATTTTGTGTACCCCCTTACTAATTTTATATTTATAGTTATTTTTACTATTTTTGTCTTTTAGCCAATAGAAGGTCACTTTTTAAATGAACTAAATTTTTTTCAGGGTGATCATAAGATATATAAACATCTCATCACTATGTAGTACGACTGAAATTAATATAATATTGTATGTCAACAATAAGTTTAAAATAACTTTTAAAAACTTAAATAAAATCATATGAACTAAACTTAAATAAAGTAAAATTGTTAAATATAACTCAGTGTTTTTGCCATCAGAAGATGCTGAGTATAAAGCCTTCTCTTTGTCAATAAGGGAAGTGAACATGTGTTAGGAAGGAGATAAAGCTCTCCTAGAACCAACATGACATTTTATTCTTGGAAAGAAAGCTGAAAATCAAAAATATTTCCCATTCTGCAAATAATAGTTATTCAATACCTTAGCCACCTACTGTACCTTTGTAGTACTATAGAGGAATTATCTTAGGGTCTTCTGTAATACATTTTTCATTATTTAAGACTAATTGTTATTTAAATATAAGTTTTTAAATTTGTCCTAAGGGCAATTAGAAATTGTTGTGAAATTTTGAAACAATTCACAATATACTTCCATGGAAGTGCCGAGACAAGCCTGAAGCCAAAGTAGCAAGTTGGAAATATCTTTGGGTTCTCGTGATCTATATTCAACAATCAAGTATGATTTTATGTTCTAAAGCACAATACATTCACCTCTCATAATAATAATAGCCTATTGAGTAAAATCTGTTTCACTAAGATGTGAGTGCAGAGTTTAGGCTTTATTTTTTTTTTTCAAAAAATAAAGAGAACCATCATACCCCTCATCACTTGTACAGGAACAGGCCCCTACTAGGTATACAATAAGTATATCCTAATAAATAGACAAACATTGTGTTTATATAGTGTGACTCTTATTGGCCTCTAACACATACATTTCAAAGTTTGAAAATCTTGATTTAATGCATTTAATTCTCTCTTATACTGAAGGAAAATATGCTTTTAAATTGTCAATAAATTGATATTTCTATATTTAAAATATGCTCGTATGAGGGCTTTTGGTAGCATCATTTACGAAAAAGCAGGACTTTGCATTTTCATTACTCAGTTTAACCAAAACAACTCAGCTTTGTCTGTTTAACATGATGGATTTGGGGGTATATTTCTATTGCTGAGAAGACGTATTGTCTTATCCTCAGCTGGAGTTGGAACTCATTGTTGACTCCTTTTCGAGTGTCTTTACCTCTTGATTTATTTCATCCAGGCATTCAGCTTGTCAGGGCTATTTCCTTCCCTCTCTTCTTCCTCCCCCCCTTTCTTTCTTCTCCTGCTCCTTCCCTTTTTCTCTAACTCCCTCCCTGCTTTTCTCCCTGCCTCTCATTCATTCATTTACTCACTCACTGTTCATTCATTCATTCATTCAAACATTAGTGTGTACCAGACTTTATCAAATGTTCAAGATGTATTGAATTGCTTTAGGCTGCCAAGGAAGCTCAAACTTTTGAGAACAGCATGTTCATTTTTCACCTTTCTGGGAGTCAACCCCTTCAGAGCACAACAGTAGACCTAGCTCATAAAATATGCTTCTACAAATCATCTTTTCTCCTTTCCTCTTTGAGTAATTAGCAGATTTTTGAAAATATGTAAAATTTGTATAGGCAATAGGTAAAGTAAGTTTTCTATCTTTATGTCTGGAATCTCTGTTTGGGGCCAAACATTCTTGGAAATTAGGGGTATCTTTGCAATAATGCGGTCTCAAGTCCCATGCTAAATTTATTTTGCCTATCATTATTTGGTATAATAAAGAATAAAACATGAATATTGCCTCTTTGTCTACTCCCCACATAATTTGTCATAATTTTCTGTGTAAGAAGTTCTCAAGTTATCTTTTAAAATTTAGTTCATGAAAGTGTAACACACAAAGAGAGAATTATACAAACTATACATATAGATAAATTATCACAAAGTGTACACACACAGATCAAGAATTAAAACAGTATCAGTAACTCAAAAACCTTTTTCTTGTCTTTTTTTAATCAACACACCCCTGACCAAAGATATTATTTTTTAACCCTACAGATTAGCTTTGTTTATTTTTGAACTTCGTATGGTGGGTTAATATACCGTGGCTCCATTAGTTCAATAATATGTTTGTGAAATTGATTATGTTGAGTGATATATTTAGTCATTGCATGGAATGAGTACATGACAGTTTTTAGAAATCCTCTGTAATATTGAATTTCTTTTTAGGGTTATTATAAATAAAAATGCCTCGAACTTTATTGTATGTGTTTTGGGAACACTTATTTCTATTGGGTACATACTTAGGAGTGTGATTTATGTACAAAGCACTTGTTTAGCTTAGTATAAAATGCCAAACAGTTTTTTTCAACATGTTATGCAAGCTTAAATTTATACTAAGAGCAGTAGGTAATGATTCTCTTGGCTTTACATTCTTGCCAGCATTTGTTTCTGTCAGTCTTTAATTTTTGTCATTTTAGTGAGTATTGGTATGGCATTTTGTCTTTAATTTGCATTTATTTGCATTTTATTAATTACTAATGAAGTTGAGCACTTGTTCATATAGTTTTAGGCAATTGGAATATTCTGTTTTGTGATGTTTCTTATTGAATTTCTTGCCCATTTTTTACTGTGTTGTCTAGCTTTGTCATATTGATTTGTAGAAGTTCTCTCATATTATGGATATAATACCTTTGTTAATTGCTTGACATATTTTATTCTGTTGATTTACTTTTTATTGTTTGCTTGCTTTTAAAATGAACAGTTTTAAATTTTAATGCAGTCAAATTTCTAAGTATATTTTGCATGCTGTTTAGGAAATTATAACTTTCTTGGGCATTTGTAAAAGCAATACCCTTAATGGTTAAATTAATTATTTCATAGTCATTTGGCTTTAATAAAATATTTTTAAATGGATTATTTTTCCTTTATGCCTATTCTTCATCTTTTATTAAGCATTCTCTCTAAATATTTTTCTATATAACCATTTGAAACTAATATCTCTGATATCTGTGCTAATATTTATAGATGCAACCCTGGCTCTTGCCAAGCAGTTATTGTGTTTCCATGACACAAAGTCATTGACAGACAAAAACTAGTAGATTTTCTTAATTCAAAAGTTCATGCTTTTTTTGCACTGAGGACAGAACCATGATGGGTAGGGAAAGATGATACTTTAAAATGGGCCACTATTTTATGTGACACTCTTTTGGTTAATTTTTATTATTCATAGAAATTTTTGTCAATATTCTTTATGGTCTGTCATTTCTATTTCCTTAAGATGTGGTACTAAGTGTAAGCTATGATGAGAAGTTTTTATGACCATGATCAGGTCTTTCTAGGTCCAGGCTATAGTCACTAGTTTTCGATAGTTAGATTCTCAAGTTGGATTACTGCTATTGATTATATTCTCAGGGGTTGGTATATACCAAATAAAATCATTGGAGAGTGATGTAAATAGTGGAATGCAAATCCATAGAATAAAAGTTCTATAAAGGTAGGGTCTCTGTCATGTTCATCATCATATTCACAATGGCTAGGCATAGGGTAGGTGCTCAATAAAATTTAGCTCAATGACAGAAAAAAAGAATAATGTACTAGGCACAGTAACTAGAACTGTCTGTCCTATCCTCAGCTCTTTCAATTCAGAATACTCACAAACATGCCATAGTTATCTGGCAAAAGAAATATAGCTCCAGAGAGCAACTTTTGCTTTAAAAAGTTGCTTCATACTTATCTTTGATAACAGGTAACCCTGCCCTTGTTCTTAATATCTGTTTCAAAAATTTCTGGCCCTGTACTCTCAGTTTAAATATTAGCTCTGAGTTGGCAAACCATTTCAGTTACCCTTTGCGTTTATCAAATATGATTGCTCACTCAAAGCTCTACCCAGCACTCTGATTTTATAGTTTTAGGAAGATCTTTTCACTTCTAGCACTGGCCCTTTAGAAGTTCACAAACTGAGCCAACAACAGATACCATATTAAGGGGAAGTAAGAAAAGAATTATAGAAGGTATATTCTATATTTAGATAAAATAGCCTGAATCATAGCTTGTCCCTTAGTTACTATGTGTACTTCATTCAAATTATCTAATCTTTCTGAGTCTTAGTTTTTTCAACTCTAAAATTAAGATAGGAATGCTCTGAATATGAAATGAGATAATGAAGGATAAGGGCCTGACACAAAGAGAACTGCCATAAATATTGTTCGTGTCGCTTCTGTAATTCTGATTGGCACCACTAGCATTATTAGTCTTCTGTACCAGGGAATTTCTTCTGGTGTGTGAATGAACTCTGAAAACCTAGTTACAGAGAAAGGTTGCTTAGTGAGGATAAATTAGAACAAAGAAAGATGGTGAACTTCATAGATATTTATATCAAGCTACACTGAGTGAATGAATTGTCTTTATCCACTTGAAAGAGATTCTGTCAAAAGAACCACTATTAGTCATTTAGAATCAGCCTACTCTCCTTTTGAATAGTGTCAGAAAGAGATACTAACGAATGTTAACATTTTGTCATTTTTTTCCCCTTCAGTGTTCATTGTCAGTCACCAAAAGAATTCTTTTATGTCTATGTTACCCCATAGTGAAAGAAATGATAGATTAGATCATAGCTTATCTAGCATTCACTACATTACAGACTGGCAGACTTTCTGATATGCAAAGTCTGGCTACACTTTTGGAAAAACTTTAGGTGATACCAGCATGTCATAGGGAAAACATTTTCAAATATTTTCTGCAAATGCTTCCACTTATTTATTTAAAATTGATTTTTATGAGTTTTGTTTTCTGAAGAAGAAATATTGATATGAGTAAAGTGCCTTCTTAGAGTCTGTCACCCTATTGCTCTGTGTTTCTGAAAATATGTTCTTTAGACTATTTCAGGGTCTTGGGGATACGAGTAAAACATGCAAATCCAAGACTATGCCCTAGT
The DNA here is from genome assembly GCA_004027375.1 of Macroglossus sobrinus. Classification (NCBI taxonomy): domain Eukaryota; kingdom Metazoa; phylum Chordata; class Mammalia; order Chiroptera; family Pteropodidae; genus Macroglossus; species Macroglossus sobrinus. Next base: position 217,483 of record PVKZ01002085.1, read on the forward strand.
CTTCCTGTTTTCATTTGAGCTGGTGGGAGCATCTACATTTTTAGCATATGCCCGAGTGATTGTGCTACATATTAAATTTGATGAACCACTGCTTTAACCCTTGTCTATAGTGAATAACTGTATCTGTGTTGGGAGGAGTTTGGGAAATTATGAGAGCAGAATGAAAAATTCACCACTGGGTTGTTAACATTTTTTTTAAATATACCTTTATGAATCTGGAAAATATAAATTTTTAATTTATTCCTAATTTAATATGTATTTGGGTCTTTCTCAAAGTAGTATGAACTTCCAATGAGACTAGAGTATGAATAAAATAAAGTTCTTGTCCCAAGATACAATTTTAACAAATATATTTCATCTCACATTGATATCCTAGTGGTTTCAGGTACTGCTTATATTGTAGTATTTGTGTTTTAGGGAAAGTTCTAGCCAAAAATGTCAAGAAATGAAACAAATAGAATTTACAGAAAGAAAACTTCTTTAAAAGTTACTTTTTAACTTAAAACAAACAACAAAAAAACCCAGAAAACAACAAAAAAAAACAGGCTAAGTCTTCTTCCAATGAGCCTTCTCCCATTGGCACATATTGATGTTCAATACTGTTGTGAAGTCAAGAATAGGGACTTGGACGGGGTTTTGTTGAGTCTGCTGCACTCTTGAAAGTCTGGCTTTCATTATCATTTTGAAGACAACATTTTCTTCCAGGCAAAAACATTTCTAAAACAATTATTTGAGTCACTAAGAAAATACAATTTTATTTACAGAAATTTTTCCCCCAAGGTTCTCAGGTTACCTAGGCTCTAAAGATGGATTGCAAAAAATGAACAGGTTTCCTGTGCATCTATTGTATATGGTGGCTGTGTTACACAAGTTTCTGCTGCTCTAATTCTATGTAACAAGCAACCCCCAAATTTCAGTTTCTAACAACTATAAACATTGATTTCTAGGTTTACAAGTTTATAGTTCAGTTGTAGTTCAAGCTGGTTTTAGCTAAATTTGACTGGGTTAGGCTGTATTTTAGACTTTGTGTCAGGTTTAAGTCAGTTTCAGTGTCTTTATTCTAATACTCAGGCTGAAAGATTAATATCTAACTAGAATATGCTCTTCCTGTGGCAAAAGGCTAGTAGAATCTTGCAATGCCTCTTAAAACCATGCCTTGGAACTAGAACACTGTCACTTCTGCCCCTTGGTTAAAACAAGTAAAATGGCCAAGCTCAAAATCAATAGGACAAGGATTCATACTCTGCTTCTAGTAAAAGGAATCACTACAAAGTCACATGACAAATGATGTGTACAGTTACCTTACAGGAAGAAAGTTAGGCATTGGTAACAATAATGTAGTCTGCCTTGGTGGCTAAAGTATCATTTAATTGAAGTTTCCATTGACTTCTCCTCTTAGATTATATCCCAGTGTAAAAATTGGAATTCTTTAACCATTGAAAAAATTTAAAAGGATTTGACTAACCAGAGAATTATATTTGTAGATGTGCTAATAAAAAAATCAACTAACATTTGATTAAACAGCATATTCTGTGCCATCATTACCAAAGATACACTGCACTAAAAAAATTTAACTAAATAATATGATCAAGCAATTTAATTTTTTTTGACACATAATATCCACTTAAGAAAAAATATTCTTTCAGGGATTAAAAAAAAAATGTATGCAGTAAATCAGTTAGAAATATAAAATCAGAAATGAATTATTTTTATAAATGATATAACATAAGGAGCCTATTTCAGGTAACAGGCTTATTAGTTTTAACTAATAAGCCCTTTTACCAGTATTGAGGTTGACTTAGGCTTCCTACAGACTAATAAACAAAGTCAAGAGTATTATTTTTTGAATGGGCAAATATGGATAGATTCTAGTGGTACTCAATAAATTTATTCTTCAAATACTTTTTAAGAGCAAGATACTACTTTTAAAAATAGTAATGGGATGATCAGGACTAAGAGTGACTTTAATGGGTTAGAGGAGCTAACAAAACAGAATGAATTAAGTTTTGTTTAGTGTCTTTCATGAATCTCTAGACATTCTATTATTGCATTTTGCAGATTTATATTTTACCAGAAGTGATATCCAATTATGGTCCAGAGGTTTCAGTTGTAATCCATAATTTGGTGTGCAAATTGGGAAGTCAGGATGGCAGAATGGGTAAGAGCCAGACTCAGGAGACCTTTGTCAAGTTTTGTAATTCTCTGTGCCTCAGGTACCTCCTATTTTCAAAGGGGATAATGATAGTAACTGAGGCTCAGGGGTGTTGGGAGAATTAATAGAATGAACATTTAGACCACACTTAGAAGATTGCCTATCACATAGTATTTCTTAATAAAAACGTACTTGTTAAATAATAGGGCTCATGGGTAGAAGATGCAGATGAATCCTGAGTGGGAGACCTGGTCATGCCCTTTACTTGCTATAGTTGGTTAACTATGTCCCCCCAAAATATATATTGAAGTCCTAACCCCCAGTACCTGTGAATGAGATCTTATTTGGAATTAGGTATTTTACAGATGTTATCAAGTTCAGATGAGGTCATACGAGATTAGAGGTAGGCCCTAAATTCTACCCCTTATAAAAGAAAAAAAAATTGAGTTAAACACACAATTTACACATACAGAAGAAGGCCATGTGAAGATGCTGGCAGAAATTGGAATGATGGCCTATAAGCCAAAGCATGCCAAGGATTTCTGGCAATCACTAGAAGCTAGAAAAGGCAAGAAAATATTTTGCCTAGATCCTTCAGGGGGAGCATGGTCTTACCAACAACTTAATTTCAGACTTTTAAATTCCAGAAGTATGAGAGAAGAAATTTGTTGTTATAGCCATTCAGTTTGTGGTAATGGCAGTCCTAGGTAACTGGTATGCTAGCTGTGCAACTTGGGACAAAGTACTTCAATGTTTGAAACCTTAATTTTCTCTTCTTCAAAATAACAGTAACACCAGTAGCTGTCCCATAGGGTGTGAGGTTTGTTCTTAAAGTGAATAACATAGAGACTTGCATATAAGAAGTATTTATTACAAGTTTTGTCACCTTCATCTGCAGCATTATCAAAAGTGATAAGTGACCTGGGGAAACTTCCAGTCAAGATGGAGGAATAGGTGAATGCTATACTTGCCTCTTCTCACTACCACATCAATATTGCAACTAAACTCAGATAAAAACATCATTTAGAATCACCTGAAATCTATCCAAACAAAAGATTTTATAACTAAGAACTTAAAAGAAGCCATATCAATCCAGGTAGTAGGGGCAGAGATGAAGAACAGGCTGGTCTCACATCCCCATGTGGTAGTTAAAGATTGAGAAGAAAGAGCAAAGTCCCAGCCCCACACCAGGCTCCCCAGACCAGGACTCCAGTCCTGGGAAGAGACATTCCCATAACTTCTATCTATGAAAACCAGCAGAGATTATGGCCAAGTGCAAAGGAGTGTGGCTGGAGTCCCAGGCACCCCTCTAAAAATACCTGAGCATGAACTTGCTTGTTGATGGACTCACTCACTCTGAGCACTGGGGTAGAAGCTCAAAAGGTGCCAGACACATATGGGGAGAACTTGTCTGGTTGCGAGATAAGGGCAAGTGAGGTAGCTTTCTTACAGAGTGCTGGCAAAAAACATTGTTCCTTTGTAGAGCCCTCACCAGACCCAGAAGGGCACCATATCTGAGTTTCAATCAGCCTAGCTAATACCATTAGCCCTGCCCTGGTGATTCTGTGAGACCCCTAGCCCCCATTTCAATTTGTAGGCCCATCCAAGCTGCTACCGATGGCTTGTTCATACAAATGGCTTGTCTTAGCTTATGCTTCAGATTCCTAAACTTTCTTAAAGGCTCACAAACTTAAAAAAAGGAGTATCTGGCTTCAGCATGCTCTGTAACTCTGGCTAAAGAGCCTCAAGCCTGGCACAAGTGTTAGCCAGCCTCAGTTTGCAGCCTACCCTCTCCCAGGTACCTCAAAATTCAGCACAAGTGGCAACCATCTGCAGATTACTTTGTAGCTCATACCAAATGGTCCCAGACAGGGCAACAGAAACAGCTCAATTGGCCTGTAACAGAGACCCTCCCAAGAGGAACTAGAAACAACACACCTGGTGGTCAGCTTCAGACCACACCAGAACCACCCAACCAACTCCACTAAAGACACCTGCAAATGGCAGACTGGGAAAGAACCAGAACCCTGCTAAAGGGAATCCTGCTCCATAGGGTTAGCCCCTGAGCAAAAACTACTCCATTATAGTCACCAGCCAGTCCTCACAACCAATGGCCTGAGGATCAATCCCTCTCATTGATGTACAAACAGCAATCAAGTCTAAACTATAGCAGAAGAGTGCACACAAAATACACATGGGACATGCCTGAAGGACCTGGCTCAAGTAACCAGGGACACTGAGCCTTTGGTCCCTCAAAACATATACTATATAAGGATACTCTACTAAGTCTAGGAGAAATAGCAGCTCTTTCTAATGCATAATAATAAAATACAGGAAGGCAGCCAAAATGAGGAGTCAAAGAACATGTCCTATGTGAAAGAATAGAACAAAGCTCCAGAAAGAGAACTAAACAAAACGGAGACAAGTAATCTATGAGATGCAGATTCCAAAACATTGGTTATATGGATGCTCAATAATCTCAGTGAGAACTTTAATAAGCAGATATGACACACAAAAATAGAGATAGAAAACATAAAAAAGTCAGAAATGAAGAACATGATAACTGAAATAAAGAATATATTAAAGGGAATCAATAGTAGGTTCGATGAAACAAAGTATTGAATCAGCAATTTGGAAGATAAGGTAGTAGAAAACATTCAATCAGAACAGCAAAAAAAAATTGTCAAAAAATGAGGATAATTTAAAGAACCTCTGTGACAACATCAAGCATACCAACATTTACATCATAGGGGTACCAGAAGGAGAAAAGAAAGAGCAAGGAACTGAAAAACTATTTGAAGAAATAATCCCAGAAAACTTTCCTAACCTGGTGAAGGAAATAGACATACAAGTTCAGGAAGTGCAGAGTCTCAAACAAGGTGAACCCAAAGAGGCTCACATCAAGACACATCATAATTAAAATTCCAAAGGTTAAATTCAAAGAGAGAATCTTAAAAGCAACAAGAGAAAAGCAGTTAACTACCTACAAGGGAGCTCTCATAAGACTGTTAGCTAATTTCTTGACAGAAACTTTGCAGGCCAGAAGGGATTGGCACTAAATATTCAAAGTAATGAAAAGCAAAGACCTACAACCAAGATTATCCAACAAAGCTATTCTTTAGAATTAAAGGACAAATAAAAAGCTTCACAGAGAAGAAAAAGCTATAGGTGTTTATCACCACCAAACCAGTATTATAATAAATATTAAAATAACTTCTTTAAGAAGAAGGAAAAAAAGATGAATAATGTGAATAATAAAATTACAATAACTATATTTTTATCAACAATTACTTTCCATGTAAATGAATTAAATGCTCCAATTAAAAGATAGGGTGGCTGAATGGATAAGAAAATCAAACCTTTATATATGCCAACTATAAAAGGGTTACTTCAGATTAAAAGTACATACGGACTCAAAGAAATTGGAGGATAAGACGTTTTATTGAAATGGAAACAAACAAACAAAAAATCCTGGGGTAACAACACTTAGACAAAATAGACTATTTTTCCCCCTCTTTGATTCCCCCCACTGCTTCCACCCTTGGCCTATAGATGTTGCCATTTCCCCTTGAGAAGTGGACTTCTGAAGGCAGGGGGTGTCCCCTCCCACATGGTCATGGCATGCACCCAGCATGCACCTGGGTCCTGGTGCACCCAGGGTATGGTCTGCGGCTCTTCCTGGGGTGTGAACCCAGTACCTTCTGTGTGTAAAGCAGACATATTAACCACTGCACTATGAAGTCCCCCTTCCCCCAAGAGACTTTAAATCAAAGTCTATAATAAGTGAAAAAGAAGGATCCAGTTATTTTACTTCTGAGTATCAATCCAAAGAAACCCAAAAGACTACTTCAAAGGAACATCTGCATCCATATATTCATTGTGGCATTATTTACAACAGCTAAGATATAGCGACAACTTGGGTTGCCATCAAGGAATGAAGGGTTAAGGAAGAAGTGGTACATATATAATGAAATATTACCTGGCCATAAAAAAAGAATGAAATCTTGCCATATGCAACAACATAAATGAACTAGAGCAGCGGTTCTCAACATTTTTGGCCCCAGGGACTGGTATTCCTATGAGAATCCAATGCCTAGTGATTTGAAGTGGAGCTGAGGTGGTAATGTTAGCTCTGACGAATGGCTACAAATATAGATGAAACTTTCTTGCTCACCATATGCTTACATTCTGCTGTGCATCTCTATTTCTAACAGGCCATTGATTTGTACTGGTCTGCATTTCAGGGGTTGGGGACTCCTGGACTAGAGAGTATTATGTTAAATGAAATAAGTCAGAGAAAGACAAATACCATATGATTTCACTCACATGTGGAATCTAAAAACAACATAAATTAAATGGAAACAAACAAATAAATACAAAGAACATTTTGATGGTTGCCAGATGGGAGGGGTTTTGGGAGACGGGTAAAAAAGGGGAATGGCTTAAAAAGTACAAATTGCTAGTTACAAAATAATTATGGAGATTAGCATAGAGAATATAGTCAATATTATTATAGCTATGTATGGTGTCAGATGATACTGGATTTATCGGGGTGGTCACTTTGTAAATTATATAAATATCTAATCACTACATTGTATACTTAAAACTAATATAATGTATATCAACTAATTATAAAAATATTTTATAAAAAAGAGTGGTAGTTGTCTTCTCCCTATTTCTCTGTAATAGTCAACCTTTAAGTAGAGCCATATAATTCCCATAATCCTGTTAATTGGATGTGTTATTTTCTATATGCTAATCTATGTCTGAGTCCCCATGTGCTACTTCTTTTCTCTTGATAGAAGAGGAGGATGAATGTCTGTGTGAAGGGGTTAAGACTATAGCCTGAAATAGCCCCAAAGCATTAGGAAATGTTCGTTCAGCCTTCTATTTAATTAGGTTTACCCTACAATATATATTCATTCACTTAAATATAAATGTGGGTGCTATAAATTACTACCTAAATTGCGTTGTTTTCTTCTAAGCCCTCAAAGGGGAAATCTATGCCCTAGGAAGATACAACAAAAAGATGTTTGTTTCTATGTATTTTATCTAGCCCCAGTGCACTGCTACAAACTCCTGAGTTTATCACTATCCCAGTTTAATAATTAAAATTTGAGAATTTCTTGTATATAGATGCTTATTATTGTGGCTTAGCTGGAATTACAGATTATGCCATTTCCATTTTTAAACACCAGTGCCTCTAAGCTGGTGGCACTCAACAATGTATGATTTGCTCCCAGGGGACATTTGGCAATGACTGAAGGCATTTTTGGTTGTTATAACTGAGAATGCTACTAGCACTACTAGTAGGTATAGACCAGGGATGCCATATAATATCCTCAATGACAAGACAAGAAAAAATTATCTGACCCAATATGTCAGTAGTGCTGAGACTACAAAACTCTACTCTAAGCTATGTTTAGGATGATAAAGTGATTTTATCAAGCCATAGAGATCTCTACTTTTTATTAGGTTCATCACCATATAATATGTGGGGTTTTTTTCCTTCTGTCTCTCCATATCTATGTGTTTTGTGTCCCCTTTACCTTCTAGCACTATTTCTGGGAAGTAGTAGGTACTCAATAAGTATTTGTGGATGGAATATACTGTTATGAAAATGTCCTGCACCCATGTCACTTTATTTCTCTCTTCTTATGTTTCAAATATAATCAGGAGTGCATAAATTTCAGAGACAACAAGGTTGTTAGGAGGTGTGTCACACATCACAGAGCTGAGCTTTTAGGAAAAAATAATCCTCTAACAAGGGCAAGGTAATATCTGGTCAAAAGTCAGGGACCTGGTTCTGCCCTTCCCATTTGTGTGAACAGCTCCCACCAGGCCTAGACATTCCTCTGCTTTACGTAACTTGTTATTTCTCCTAAGCCCTCAAAAGGGGTAAAATGGTAATAATATTCTCATATCAATAGATAACTTGTGTTTAGTTCATTGTTCTGCACTCCAGTCCTACTGGAACCATCTCGTAATTGCCTCAGCCTCCACAAATATTCTCATCAGACCCTAAATTCTCAAGCTACTTGGCATACTGCAATTAAAGCTGTCATATTATATTGAAATAGCTTTTTGGCATGTCTGCCTTTCTCTCTGAACTCCTGTGAGACTTATATCTTACTTATTTTTATTTTCCCAAATGCCTAGAACATGGTGGGTGCTTGGCACGTGTTTTGATTGATAAATGAATCTAGCAATCAATCTGTAAATCAGTCAGTTTGGATGATATTTATGTGTGGTCTCTACTTGTACTGACTCATCTGTTTTCTAATATATAGTCACCATTTTTCAGCTAAGAAAGTACAGTTCAAATTACTTTAAGGAAAGAATAAAGGGAGGCTTGTTACCTCAAATATTTTCAAAGATCCAGGCTATAGTTGCATATGGGGAGAAAAAAATTCTCTTTAATTTCTCCTCCTGCATCTGTTTTTCTATGTTACATTTCATTTATGATTAGAACCAGGGGCTCAAACTGCAGTTATCAGTGCTCCATGTCTCTGTCCATCTTATAGACTGACTTTCTCAACTTCGTGTGCAAAATGGCCACTATCAGTCCCTGTTGACTGACTATGATCCATAACATTTTTTTTAGAATTGTCCTAAGAAAAATTTCAGTTTATCCAGTTTGAGTCATTTAACAGTAACTGAAGCAATCATTTTGGCCAAGGGAATTAGGTCATTTTATCACAGCCAATCACAAGACCATCCTTCTGTCTGGGAGAGATAGAGATAGACAACTGCATAGAATGGATTTCAAAGAAGAAAGAGGTATTTCATCAATGGGAGAAAGTGCTGGAAGAACTGCTGAACAAGAGAACATAATGAATGTCCAATATATGAGATATCTTATCATAGCTTCAACATGTGTTACTTCACCTTTCTTCTACAAGGGCCAGCTAGAAACGAAATTTATTATGTTAGGAATAGCCAACACACTAGTTCATTTAAAACAATTCACTAGCACAGTGCATGAAAAATTTCCTAGCATGTAAATAGAACATTTATGCTCTTCTAAAATATGTTTCCCCCCAGAATGCTGCATTGCTTTTCTTAATAATAAAATGGTAAAATTTAAGAAAACTAAGTGGGTATGGTATGGAGTACACATTTTCTTCAGATTGGATGTTTCTTTTGTAATTACCTGATTTTTTACATGGTAGATTTTATGACAGTTAAATCAGAAGGATAAGCTCCCCTGGGATTTAGGGAATGCAATGAGCATTGTATCAGGCAAAAAGTGAAATTCAGGACTACAGTATCTTCATTCTCCTTCTGAGGAGCAACAACTAATTATAAAGAAGAAAATATCAATGCTTTTTTTAAATTGCTGGCAGAGTGGTTGTATTAAATTTAACTTCATTTTACAGAGGCTACTCAGAATTATGTGCAGAAATGTATCATCAGACAAGGTATGAATATAACTTTTTTAAAATAGCAAGTGGGAGCTCTTGTTTAAAAACTTAACATATATTGTACCTTCAGGCTCTGATAATAAACTTGGGTCTAAATTTACTGGTGATAGAAAAGCATTTGGAAAATTGAGATCTGTAAGTTATAGAATATTATTTTGCATTTTAAATTGTACCTGCATATAAGTGGATTGAAAGTTTCTGAGACTTGAATTATATGTCATTAGATATAATGTGACTCAGGTCCTGCTAGAATGTTACCTCAGTAGCTTCAGGGATTTTTGTTCATTTTGTACAGTACCGCATCTTCAGGGCTTAGCATGTAGAAGCTGTCCAATCAATACCCAATGAATGAATAAAGGACTAGTGATTAATCTTCAAAAATTAAAATCTTGACTTTTTAATAATGAATTTAATACAATAATGTAAATATGTAAAATGTAATTTAAAGTAAATAATATAAATAATGTAATTTAAATATTGGATTTAAATATATTTCTTAGAATTACAGAACCATTCATAATATATATTCAATTTATCAACACATATTTAGTGAGCAACTACTTCATTGCAGCAACATACTTCTTGAGATTAAATAACATAATTTCTGGATGTACTAATCAAAACTCAATCACTAGTAAGTGACCGAAACCTAATTAAACTATCTCATGTAATGTAAGATAGCTTTTTGGGTTATGTTTTGGAAAGTCCACGGGAATAAATATAATCGTAGATATGTCTGGATCCAGAAATCCTAACCATATAACCTGAATTCTGCCTCTGTCTTTAAATTTTTTATTTCTGCTTTCTTCTGGGTTGGCTTAATTCTTGGACAAAACTTTTTCACCTGGTGATAAAGATGGTCATGGGAAGGCACAATCTGACATTGGCCTTACAGTTAGTGATTCCCCCAAAATTAGTACAATTCTTTATCACCTGTATTCATATGAATTTCCAAAAGTGACTCTGGCCCTCTTTTGTGAGATTGTTCACCTTTGAATCAGTGTCCAGAGGAAGGAAATGAAAGATACTCTGATAGATCAGCCTGAATCATGTGCCACCACTGGACCAGGAAAGGTATAATAGGGACAGCCTATGGGGCTCTCATCAAAAGCAACTGACCCTCAAAGGAAATACAAAGTAAAAGCAACATTCACAGATGTCTGCATGTTCACTGTATTCCCTCTAACAAGCTTCCTGTATAGAGTTTAAATTGATTTCAGTGGTAAACTTTTCCACCTCCCTTAGAGCAAACTGAAATTCTCAAGGCTGAAGTAATTTGCTCAAAGTCATCCAGTGAGTTAATTACTAATCTATGAGATAACTAAGACCTATAGTATTTTAGTCTAGAGCCTGTTGCCACGGCATCATTTGGCCTCCCAGATGTCCTATAAATGCAAAATTCCTTTTTCTTCTTTACTTCAAGCATAACTATTCCCATTCAGTAAATCATATCCTAACACGGAATTATAAAGTAGACTGGTTCATTGCAGTTCCACATGTACTATAAAACTGATCTTTGTATGTAATGTGTTGAAATTCTATAACCTGGGTAAGCCCAAGGAAACTAACCATGACTTAATAACACTGCAGCACAAAGGTTATGTGAGGGAAAATTCTTTTAACTTATTTTAAAAGATATGAGTGATTTTTAGACATAACCCTTTTTCTGAGTAGATTTAAATCAGTTCAATAACAGGAGTTTGTGCTTTATGAGCTGAAACTCTTAGTCGATAAACCCTATGGAAATCACTGCAAGGAACGAGGCCCTGGCTATGTTCATTCCACAGCCTCTCTTAATACAGCCAGTACCCACTGTGATACTCTGCACTGTCCTCAAAGCTTTATGGAGAGGAAGTATGGGAAATAGAAAAGAACATAGAGCTGGAAGTCTATCAGGACTCTGACTCGAGACAAGGCACATAATCTCTGATGTGATATAAAAAGCAAAAATTTAGAGTATACATGCTGGCCAGTTTAATCAGTATTTGGTAGTTGTTATTACAATCAGGCAAAGGTGAAATTAGCCTGACATTAGACACACAGAGACTGCAAAGTGTCTTAAAATAATCTTTTCTTCAAACTACTGCATTTGTTTGTAATTTATGTAAATTTACATAGGAACAGATTATAAGTGAAATATAAATTATTGCAAACTGTGTCTCAGAAAAACAAAATTATTGTTAGCCTAAGAATGGATGAAGTAAAAAGATCAATTAGTCATAGAACTATCTTCTTCACACTAATAAGAAAATGTATTAAACAGCAAAATAGTAACCTAGAGGAAGGGGAAAATTTAGTATTGTACAAATTTTCCTTTTAGTTAAAGTTCAGCTTTCAGGAGACATGCGTTGTGGTTACAATGCATTGGAATCTTCTGCAATATAAATGAAAATATTGTCACCCTGACAGAGCAACCATATTATTAAGGACATGATCTAAAATTTTTTTATCATTCTCTGTTCTATATTTTATTTTAAAACTACAAGTTTACACATAAATAATAAGCTGTCTTTGTTGCGTAGTAAAGAAATTTTATAGAGATTTTTAATTATGCCTAATATTGTGATGTAATAAGAGATACATTATTTATTTATTAAGATAGATGATGGCTGATTTGAATTTACTTTTCTATTAATGTAGAAAATATACTTTTTCATAAAAACAATGTAATGCAACAGCCAATGGCAAACAGATAATAGCTAGGTGACAGCCTTAAAATAAAATAAATATCTTTTCCTCTTTAATATGTCTTTGTTTTGCTATGAAATGCTATAAAATATTATCCAATGTGTTGATATTAAGTTACTCAAGTTTCATAAAAATACAACAGTTTCCAAATGATATTATTCAGGAATCTTTTAGTCACAGATAGAAAAATCAGCTTGAAATGGCTTAAGCAAAAAAAAAAAAAAAAAAAAAGAGGGTTTATTGACTCATATATATGATAAAAATAATACCATGACTTCAGGCATCACTGAATCCAGTTGTTCAACATCACCATTAATCATATTCTGTTTCTAAACTCTGCTATCCTCTGAGTTGGTTTTGTTGTCTGGCAAGGTCTTTCTGTGTGGAAACAAGAGAGCTACACCTCAACTCATGATTTACTTTCATTCTATCATTTTAATTACCTTGAGCCCAAGAAAACTTTATTCAAATGACTCCAACCAAAGTGGTGGTTTTATATCTCTGTTATAGCTGTGTGCCCATAACAGAACCTGTTACCATAGTTAGGAGAATGGATTATGCTGATTGGTCAGCCCTAGATCACATGATCTCCTAGGTCACAGAAGCTAGAAGCTGGGGTCAATCACACCTAAAACACTGACAAAGGGGAAATGATTTACCCCTCAAACTTATAAGACTACTTCTTCCAAGAACGTTGAGTAGTTTAACATCAATAAAATTTAGAAATGTTATATATGTAGTATGTAGTAAACTAAAGGTTTGAAGTCAAAGTTAATACCACATTGCCTAGTAAGGACTACCCTGAGTGTTACCAAACTGTGTGATAAATGGTTTTTAAAAAACAGATGTTTTCAGCCCCAAATTAGCAAAAAAAAAAAAAAGAAAGAAAGAAAGAAAGAAAGAAAGAAAGAAGAAAGAAAGAAAGAAAGAAAGAAAGAAAGAAAGAAAGAAAGAAAGAAAGAAAGAAAGAAAGAAAGAAAGAAAGAAAGAAAGAAAGAAAAAGAAAGAAAGAAAGAAAGAAAGAAGATACTACCCACTATTGACAAATATGGGATGACTTCTTGGTAACCAAGATCTGTAAATTTACTGTTGTCTGAAACTTTCCTATTTTTGAAGCAGAGCTTCAAGATCCTACACATGCTTTTGTGTATTCTCCAAATTAAATGATATTAAAATGTCACAGTTGATTAAAACTGGTACTATTACTATAGACCATTAGATAAACTCATACAAGTATAAAATATGATCATAAGTTAAACAAACAAAAAGGGCCTTCATTGTTTTGCTTCATATTTACTTTAATGTAAAAAATTAATTTTTATTTTATGGAAAAAGAAAAGAGAGTTATTCTTTTTCAACTCTTTCAATATTTTCCATGGTAAGATACAGTTTGCAGAGGTTGGGAGCTACCACTACCTTCTGCCTATGACCCATGCAGACATACAAACCTGGTCATTCTATTTCAGTAACATGCAGCATCAGCAGAGCTCATCATGTATTTATAATATTAGAGTTCGCCACGTTGATTTGATCAATGATTTCAGCCTTCCTTTCAATAAGGTGGTAACAACAAATAGAATTGGTGCAGTATTGCTAGGCACAGCTTTTCTCCTGGCCATGAGTCCTTTCTGGGGCACAAAGTTACAGAGAACTCTTTCTGAGCAGGTAGAGTCCTTGAGATCTGAGGAAAGACCTGAATCTTTTCAGCATCACTGTCCCTTTTTTAGTCACTCTTATGTCACTATTGAGGAGTAGCTACTCAAATGATTTGGGTTCTTTTATAAAGAAAATTACTGATTCTTGAGCTGAAGTCAGCCCCAAGAAAGCCCAATTTTTGTTTTGAGAAAAAAAGCAATTTCATTTGTCCCTGAAAAATATTATAACCTCCATATTTTCAGTGTTCCAGGAAGCTCATCTTCCTGCAGAAAAAAAAAAGGACCAAGTCAGGTTACCTGGTTGCATACAAATGCCTGAAGCCCATGCTGCTCTTCTGCACAAAAATTTCTCCAAATTCAATGTCTATGTGGTAGGCATAATTCTAGGATGGGTCCCAAGATCCACACTCTCTGGTATGCATGCCTTTAATAATCCCCTCCTCTTACATGTAAGTGGGCCTTACCTTTTAAAAGAAGGCCTAATGATCAGAGACAGACAAACCTAAGGAATTCGAAGCTGTAGAGATGACTTCTGATTTTTTAAAAATATTGTTTAATAGATAGAGCCACATGGAAAGGACCCCAGAGTGATCTCTAGGTATAGAGGTCCCCAATTAACAGCTAGCCCAAAAATGGAAACCTGAGTCATGCTGCTGCAAAAAGTGAATTCTGCCAGCAACCTGAGGGAGCTTGAAAGCAGATCTTTGCCTAGTCAAACTTCCAAATGAGGACAAACAACAGATACCTTGATTTCATCTGTATGAGACCCTGAGGGGAAGACCAGCTGAAATGTGCCAGATTTCTGATGAACAAACTGTGATGTTATAAATTTTCATTATTTTAAACTGCTCAGTTTGTGGTAATTTGTTATGCAGTAGTAGAAAATTAATATAGCCTGGAACATGCTTAACCCACTATACCGAATACTATATGGTATAGACTCTTTTACAGTAATTGGATAATGTGGTTTCATAAAAAAAAGAAAGAAACACAGAAATGTGATTCTCACAGACAATTAAGTTTAGAGGGTGGCATGTTATATCACCATTGTCCTTTCTTTCTTCTTAAACAGTTTATTTGCCATCTCTCACATGAAGCATTATGTTGAAGATTTTTGAATTATTTAATACCTTTAATTTGTTTTTCCTTAGAAATGTGATTCAGTTATCAGAACCTGAAGAAACTGAATCTAACTTAGAAGACTTCATCACAAATATCTCAACTCAACTCAGGAAAACCAAGCTGCCATAATGGCTATTACTTAAGATCTTTCCTCTAAAATGAAAGTTTGTCTATTTAGATATCAACTCAAGGGAACATCCTGAGAGTCCAAGTATTATCACTCTATCAGCAACATTGATACATATTAATTAGGCACTTTTGTGATCAAGGGCTTCATTAGCCGCTCATTCATTTGTGAATTTTTATGGATCTAGACTTGGAACCTAGGTGATGGTGTCCTATGGAATAACCCAACTAACAGACAGAACCACCTTGAAATTTCACTGTCACCTTTATTTAAGTCTATTTATTCTTTGGTCTGGCATTATGAAGGGAGCCAATTTTGATGTCTAGCACACATTGTCCCAGCTTCTCAGCACTAAGCAGGACCATGAATGACCCAAAGTCTTTTTCCTTGCACATGTTCCCTTATTCCTCAGTCCCATTCCCACCTTGCTGTTGCTGCTACCACGAATGCAGCAGCTGTTGCTACTTACCATTTCTGTAATATTTACTATGTTCTATACACTACAAGGTAGTATATTGGTTAGCTACTGCTGCATAATAGATTACCCCTGAAACATTGCAGCTAAAGCAGTAGGAAATATTTATAATTCCACAGAGTTTCTGTGGCTCAAAAATCTGGGACTGATTGTGTGATTCCAACTTAGGGCAGTTTCATGAGGTTGCAGTCAAGATAGTGCCTGAGGCTACAGTTATATGCAGGCTTGATGAGGCCTGATAGATCAAGTTCTAAGATAACACACATACTTGACTTGTAAGTTGATGCTGGATATTGGAAAAAGGCCTTAGTTCCTCATCACATGGATCTCTTCAAAGGGTTCTGGAGTCTTCTCACAACATGGCAGCTAGCTGCCCCCAAAGCACATGATTCTAGCTTGAAGGATATGACCATGAGAGTAGATTCTGAACTGATATTAATCAGTTTAGATTACATTCAGATTATTCTGGTTACATATGAATCTGCTAGAATCTGTATATATGAAAATATATACTGACATTGTACTATTTGCCAGTCACCATTTTGGGTACAAAGGATACTGTTTTGATTAAGACAGACAGAATACCAGATCTTATGATGATTATATCCCATGGGGAAGAGGTTTAAACAAGTAACTAGCTATTGCAATGAGTATCATAATGACGATGAATACTCAATGAAATGGAAAATAACTGGCAAGTGGAGGTTACATAGAATAGTGTAGCCACAGATGACGAGATAACTTTAACCCAGGACAAAAAGCATGATTAAGGAACCTGTGATGTAAAAATGAGAAACTGGATGAGAAAGGGCAAGTAAGAGGAAGGAGCAAAAGCATGAACCATTAGGGAAATAGCTTGGCCTGCTCAAGAGTTGATAAAAAGATCATTGTGGATAAAGCACAATGAATGGGGTCAAGAGGTTCAAGAGAGGAGATTGGAGAGAGAAAAGAATGCCAGATCATACAGGATCCTGTGAGTTACTTCTAAATGCTAGAACCAATAAAAAAGTTTTAGTAGAGAAGCAACATGATGTTCTTTATATTTTGGGTTGATCAGTCTTGCCACTAGGTAGAAAACAGATGGCCTGTTTCATCTGCAGTTATCTTCATTCCTCATTTTATCTTTTATAGATCTATAGGTTTTTAGCTTTAGAGTGAGCCATTTTCACCTTGAAATGTACAGTTACTCTTCTTGCCTTCTACTAGTAGGGCATTATAAAACCACAAATCACTTATATAATATGATAAATGTGTGTCCATTTATTCATTTCTGACATTTCTCAGACTTTACCCTTTTTCAAAATTGTGCCTGGAGTTCCTTTTCTTAGTGTTATCCATATGTTGTGTCAATCACTTTTTTTAAAGTACATTTAAATGAGGCCAGCCAAAGTGAGGAGTTAAAACAATGGTGGAAAAGTCAAAGGAAGAGATGGTTGCTATGGAGTTATTTATTCTTTGCCATGGTAAACATTTTTGCTTAGTTATGAATGTGCACACTCAGCCCGTGGCAGAGTTAGACAGTAAGGCACTAGATGGGATTGCAGCACACCATCCCCGTCAAAAAGAGGCTGTCATCTTCAGAAGCTGTCAGCATTCAACATTCTCCCTAAACAGACTTCCTCAAGGCTTAGTAACCTTAATTTGCAAATAGTGGTAATTATTTTTTTAAAAACCATGTTAGGCAGAAAAATACATATAACACAAACCTAGTGAAGTTACCAGTTCATCTGCACTTAATAAGATATATTGGTACCTGATTCTGGTAGGTGATAAGATCAGTTATATTAATTTGTTGTCAGTAAAAAAAAGAAACCAACTCAGCTAATAAAGTAGAAAAATGAGTTTATTGGGTGCTATCAGTGGACTTGAAAAACTTAAGGAAATATTGGGAAAAAAACAACTTTCAGGAAGAGAAAATAAAAAACAAAAATCAACATCTGTCTACGATTTAAGATGTAGCGTCTAGTTTACATTCTCTCTTCAGGTTGTCACTTCTGAAATAAATGGACTCCACCATTTTTCCCTTTTTCCATAATTATTCTTCTTATTAAAAATCTTAATATGAGTGCCTTGATCTAGCTTTTCCCTATGTAGCTTGGAGAAGTAGTATGCCAGAAGGAAATTAGGGTGCCATTATCAAAAGTGGTATTTGCTTTTTAATTTCTCTTTCTCTACTCCCAAACTTTTTATAAGGCCAAGTGGGTAGGGTATTGGGTATATGAAAAGTTTAAATTTTAAGAGCAATGTCAGCATGCCTGTGTATTTTATCAATCTCACACCCAGTCAAGAAGATACCCAACTTACATGTTCAGGGTAAATTAATCAGAAAATTATAAAAAGTCACATGCCACATCTTTCTCTGTAATAACTTTCAGTTTAGAAATTGCATCCACAATAAATATTTGAGACCAGCAGGTATGCCCAACTATATATATATATATATATATATATATATATATATATATATATATATATATTACCATTGGCACTATCTGGAAAGTTATGCTTAAATACAGAAGAGCCATTAGCACATTCTAAAAATATTGAATCATTTCAACCTTGACTTTAATGAAAAGATGTTTGACCTTTGCTTTCTTAACGCCAGATGGGTATTATGATACATAAAACATATGAATAGATAAAAAAGAATTAATTTCAAAGAAGGTAATGTCCCTAACATCAGCTGCATATATTCTTTTCTACTGTACATTACCACTGGGTTAAATGGAGGTTATTTCTCATTTGATTTTGACTATCCCAGTCAAACACATTAGCATTGATTTCTTGTGTTAGCTTGTTAGAAAGAATAGATCAGCTAGGTACTGGTCTTTTTCTTGACATACATTGACAACTCAGCATTCAACATGGGCCAGATTTTAGCCCCCTGTTCTTATTCCTTCTAGTTATTTGTAAAATACCATCATTTCTTAACCTGCCAAGCATCTTCGGAACAATATAGCTTACTTAATGAACTGATTAGGAATTGAGCTCAGTGTATAAAAATGGTGATGTTTTGTCACTCTTTTAGCTACGTGGCATAGGTAAAAATTTGGGGGCTGAAAAAATTTAATCTTTCAAAATTTTCCCATCTAATTCCTTGGTAAGGTGCTATGAGGTCTTTCTTTTGGTGAGAAACTTGGTGTAATGAAGCTTGAGCCTTTTAACCATATGATTTCCTTTGGGCAGAAGAGTAGGGTGCTTTAGAGTACAGGCTCAGGGTTCAGAGAGACCAGAACTCAAATTCTAATGCCATTTCTTTCTTACTCTGTGACTCTGGGCATCTTACTTAATTTTTCCGGATCTCTGTTTTCTGATTTAAAATAAATATAATAATAACTGAGGTTAAGTAACCTAATATATATTAAGTTCTTGTTACTATGTCTAGCACACAGTAAAAGATAAATAAATGTTTTAAGTTATCATCAGCAGCTTCAGTTTGCCCTTAAAACATGCTTCACAAGATGTTTCTGATCTGCTCTTCTACAAACCGTCTTTGGTTATTTATTGCACACATAAGAGACTCCATTGCCCTTGCCTTTTAAATAATAAATGCCAAATGTTTTCTTTTGAAGGTGGTAAGGAAAGAGAGGCCCCAGGGAGCAAGTGGGAATTCTCTACAATATTAGCTAAAGTGTCTTATAAAGGAAGAAAGTTAGAGTTTTGTTTAGAGATTGTATATACTGTTGCTGATCTGTGAAATGAAGGGCACTCAGATTTCTGCATTATTTAATCGTATCAATATAAAGCTCCATAAAACTACTTTAAATTCAGTGACACATCATTAGTCCAATATGCCAAAGAGGTTTCTCTATGAATTAGTGTCGTTATAACTGAAATCAAAACCTGAGGTAATGTGTATGCCTAAGAGGAATAAGAACAATAAAAATGAAACAATAATAGTAATAAATAGAAAAGTATATTGTACTCAATATGTCTAGAGTACTTTCCATGCATTATCTCATTTAATTTTCATACTGAACAACATGGTTCTCAAGAGACAAAAATATGTTAAGAATATAGGGTTTGGAGGTCAGACAATCTGAGTTGAAATTTAGGCTATATGACCTTGGCCCAGTTATTCTTCACATCCCAGTTCTGTGATCTAGAAAAAGGAGTATATAGTTCTTGAAAAAAATAGATGGTTGGAGGAAATCTAGGTGGCATTGGGTTTGGTGTTAAGTTTTTAGATACAACATCAAAAGAATGATCTATGAATGAAAATATTGATACACTAGACTTTATTGAAATTAAGACTACTACACTGTGAAAGACTGCTAAAAAATGGAAAGACAAACTACAGACGAGGAGAAAGTAGGTGCAAAACAAATATTAGGTAAAATACAACAAATCATTAGAATGGCTAAAATCTTACAACCTTACAATAGCCATCACTAACAAGAATATAGAGCATCTAAAATTCTCATTCATTGCTGGTGAAAACAAAAACCAGTACAGCCACTTTGGAAGAAAGTTTGGCAGTTTCATACGAAGTTAAACATAATGTTACCACATGATCGAGCAATCACACTCCTAGGTATTTACCTAACTGATTTGAAAGTTAATGTTCACACAAAAACCTGCCTATTAGTGTTTATGGCAGCTTTACTCATAATCACACCAAACTGAAAGCAACCAATATATCCTTTAACAGGTGTATGTGTAAACGAACTGTGTTATATTCACATAGTGGAATATTGTTCAACCATAAAAAATGAGCTATAAAGTTATGAAAAGACATGGAAGAAACTTAAATAAATGTGTATTGTTAAGTGAGAGAAACCAGTCTGGAAAGGCTTCATACTGCATGATTCCAACTACATGACATTTTGGAAAAGATAAAAGTTCAGAAACAGTAAACAGCCTATTGCGAGAGATTAGGGACTTTTTTTAAGGCAGTGAAACTATTCTGTATGCTACTGTAATTGTGGATACATGACATTATGCATTAAACTTTACAGAACAAAAAGTGAACCTTAATGTATGCAAATATAAAAAAATCATTTCAGAGTTAAGGGATGTCCTGGATGAAGGCAGAATGTGACAAAAAACAAACAAACAAAAACAAAAACAAAAAAAGCAAAAAAAACACACCACTAACCGTATTAAAATATATGAAACAGCTTCATTTAAAGGAGTGGGGGAAAACAACTCTGACAAGTAATTTTTGAAATAAGTGGAGTTGTAAAGCAGAAGGTAAAAGAAACTGTACATAAATACTGTACTCTAGTTAATAAAAGTTGTATCTCACAAGAATATGCTTTAACTGTATATATACATGGGTTGGCATAAACATATATATTTTCTTGCACTAGCAGTGAGCTAACCTAGTGTCCAAGTATTGGTTTCTCATACTATTATTTAATGAAAAGATTCAGGGCTCCTTGAAGAAATGGCTAATTCAATGGCTGAGAAAGAAAATATACAAGATGAACCTAGAACATCTTCTAGTGCCAGAAAGTAAGGATGTGCATAGAAAAACAAAATACTTCACATTGATGGAGTCAAAGTAATAAGGCACCAAACAAAAGAGCTTTTAATGACCAAAACTAAAAAACTTGAATAAAAAATAAGTAGAGGGTTATAGCCCAAAGTTTAAAATATATTTCCATGAGTTCGTACTGATATAAACAAATAATTGAATATATAGGTAATTGGAAGAGAATATGCAAATCTACCATGTAGAAAAATTCCAAATAAATTTTGTAGATATTCCACCATCAAAAAGGTAGGGTATGCTGTGTGTAGTGAATTCTTTCCAAATGAACAGCGTAGAAAGGTGGGGGGTAACTTTACCGTGGAGAAAGCTGACAAACATTACCTTGACCTGGTGATTAGAGTTAACATAAATAGTGATGTCATGTTGGTATTGTGCACCTTTGATATAATGAGATGAAAATGGCTTGTTCTCTGTGGTCTTTCTCTATAAAATCCATAATTTCAGTCTAATCATGAGAGAAACAACAGATAGATCTAAATTATATGACCGGTATTTCTCACAACTGTTTAGGTCATCAAAAACAAGGAAAGTCTGAGAAACTGTCCCATCCAAGAAAACCTAAGATTTGATAACTAAATGTAATGTATCCTGGATGAAATCCTGGAACAGAAAAAGAACATTAGGAAAAAAACTAAGAATGTCTGAATAAAGTATGGGCTTTAGTTAATAATGTATCAATATTGAACCATTACTTATAACAAGTATACCATACTAATGTAAGATATTTATAATAACCTGAGTGTGGAATATGTAGAAACTCTGTACTATCTTTATAATTTTTCTGTAAATCTAATATTGTTAAAAATAGTTATTTTTTTAAATGGAGAGTAGGTGTTATCATTAAGATAACCTACATTCCAAACATCTTACATGTATTGGTTTATTTCATCCTAATAAATAGTTATTTTTATAGATATTCTGCTTTTGAAAGTTAGTAATATTAACAGTTACCTTCAAATATTGAGAGTTCATCCAGGTAGAAGGCAGATAGAGCTTACTCTCTGGAGTGCCTGAGAGCAAAACTTATGTAAAGTTTAACATTCACACTGAGTCAAATTTCTGTTTAATTAACCTGAGGAGTATGTTGACTTTGTGAGATGATTAGATTTCCATCTGAAATAGCTGGTGTAGAGGAGTATCTGAAGTGGAATTGTACTGAATGAAGGGCCCTGTAATTCTGTCAAATTCTGAGAAGGTATAGTTGTATTTCTCTGGTAACTTTAGTTTCTAACTGCCCATGACCATCACAGATATAACTTAATTTCACCTTTGCAACTCTTAATATAAAATTCTTTTGAGTGTCCTGAAGGATTTCTAAATAGTAGTACTCGATTCTGAAGCATTATCCTTTTTTGAAATTATTTTAAACCAAGATATTCTCTAAAAGGATTTATAACTCTCCATTAGAAATCCTCTTCATTGTATTTTAGTCCTTTAGGACTTTGTAGGGATTACTAAGGGGATTTCTTTTTATCACTAGGGAAATGTGACTGTAGCTAGTATATCTTAAAAAAATAAATAAAATATAAAAATTTTTAAAAGCATAGCCTGACAGTAAGAAATGAATTTATATTCCTCTCTACAATAGTTTTTCTTATGACCTAAAGACATTTTTTAAAGAATTTTAATTTGAGAACTATAGTAAAATAAAACCCAGAGGCATTAAAACCATCTTTGAATGTAGTTTACTAATACAGACATTATTGACTATCAAAATATAATTTAAAAAGCACAGTATTTAGGAAGTAGTGATATCATAGTACTCTGTCACTCTCTTTTCAGCTCTGCCAACAGCAATTGTGCATAAATACAGGTGTCTTTATAAGTTCACTATAGTCCTACCTATTCGGTCAGATCTTTTCAACCAGTTTTCTTGCTGGCTGTCAGCCAAGGATTACTCTCAGCCTTAAGGAGGCCTCCTCTTCTCTTCTTGCACATGGCAATTTGCTTTCTTCCAGGCCTCCCAGAAAGTAGGTCTTTGATGCTTCACCTTTTAAATGGATCACTTGGTTTAATCAAGTTCATCCTAGATAATCTCCCTTATTATTATGTTACAGTCAACTGATTAGTAATCAATCAAAGAAATTCTATCCTATTGAATTCACTGATCCTACTCACACTCAAAGGAGGAGATTCCACAGAGTATGGGAACCTCAGGACCACTTTCAGTTCTGCCTGTCAGGTTGAGTACTAGGTTTGGCTCAGCATTGGTTATGAGTCTGGGGATTATAGTTTGTTACCAGAACAAATAGGAGTTCTTGTACATAGTAGGCAAACAGAAAATAAAAGCTACCACAGTTATCAAGGCATAAAATTTTGTCCTCTTTGATCATTTGTGGATTTAATATGATATATCAATCTGCAAGTTTTACATGGCCCATTTAATTATGCAAGTCACATATTAGAACTTGGAAACAAAATTCTTAATTTAAAAAGAATGCCATTTAGTTTCTAAATTCAGTAACTTATTAACTCAGTAACACAAAATATTATATGATGACTGGGATAGGAGCCCTCAAAGAGCTTATAATTTTGTGACATAAATATATAATCATTGTCTGCACTGAATGAAATCAGTGCTAAAGTGAGATTTTGTGAATATCAAATAAGGAAGCGATTCATTTGAACTAAGTTCATTGCCACATATGTAGGGGCATTTGTGCTGAGACTGGGAACAGAGCAGTGTAATTTAATACTCATTATAACCTGAATGTGCAGAGAAGGTGTAATTTCTTAATGCATCTATAATTAACATAGCACTCTTAAATTCTTTACTCACTCATTTGCAAAGTGAAAAAGTAACTTTAGGTGAATGTTCAATCAGATTTAGAGGTCTGTCTGATTCCTAGTTCAAATAGCTTTTTAAGGAAGAGTTCAGCGTCTTTTACAAATATAAAGAAAAAAAAAAAAAAAGACCAGCCTTTCAAAGTTCCACCAGCATCTCTGAGATATTCTCCAGAATAGTATCTGAGTGTAGGGGTGAAGAAGTGAGGCTCTCTCAGTCTCTTCATATGGGTTGAGGCCTTGGAGTCACAATGTTGTCAAGCTCCTCTGTCTATTGAGTAATATTGCTTTTTATCTCTTTCTTGTTTGTGCTGCTGGCTTCAGGGGTGGCCTATGGTATTCTTGACTAGAATACTAACTTCACTGGACCTTGTGGTGCTCTTGGCTGACTTAGCCTTTATCTCCACTGTACCATAGATACCTCTGCAATCTGACTGTGACCTCCATCAAGACTCAGTTTCAATGCTTTGCTCTATAGCCACAGGTACTCCTGCTATAGCATCCCTGTTGGAAGCCCCCTAGTCAGCTCCTTAGCAGCTTCTTGTCCTGTCTCTACTGCCCAAGAATTCAGTGTTGCTCAGAAATGCTAAGTTTCAGGACTTCCCTCTACTGCTCTTTTGCCATCTGATATCTTCAAACCGGTGTGGGAAATAGCCCAAAAAACTATCTTGTTCCAGTACCAAATGCCAGTTTTCATTTGCTCATTGGGTTATCTCCACTCATTAGGTTTTGGCCTAGAGTGAAGATAATTGGGAACCAATTTGCTCTCTTTCTCTTCTTTGATCTCCTTCCCAGTATTTCATAGGGCTTAAAGAAAAAGTGGACCTGCTCTTATTTCTCTTGTCTCGATCTTCCTTATATAAAACCTTAATACAAAGAGACTACATTGCTTCCTGATATGTTAAATAAGGGATAAAATGATTTTCAATTATGTTTTCTCAAGAAAATAGTCTGGCTTATGAGGCAATTGTTTTGCAACAATATCATTTCTTTTATCTTAGAAGCAAAAAGTTACATTTCTCTTTATTTTGCTTCTGTTTCTACACTCCTAATATTTCTCCTCTTCTACCTCAAAAATGGATGGATGCACTGAAATAACTAGGGTAAAGTATAAAGGAGTCTAAGTAAAAAGAAAAAATAATAATGTTTTTGAAAATTATTTCAAAGAATTTTAAATAGTATTTCAACCAGAAGGGTATCTAGATAGAATTGAATGAGCAAATGTAGAGTGGGGAGATTTTCAAGGAATATGAAACAATATGATGTAATTTTGGTATAATTCTTTAAGATATTTGTCATATAATTTGAACACAAAAAATGTTACTTATTTATGTAGTAAAATGAAATTTCATGGTGTATTTTTGAACACTGAAATGTAATAGGGAATGACACCTGGAAGGTGCTTTGGGAAAAACTATAGAGCTTACTCCCTCAAAATGAATAACCATTGGTCCTGAGCATGTCAAAAATTCTCCAATGTTTTCATTTTACTGCCATGATTTTATTGAGGATGAAAAGAATGCAAGAGAAAATCTGACTTATTTAAGTTTGTAGTTCTTATTTACAAGTAAAAAGTAACACATTCAGTGTCAAGCATTTTTAGAAGTGCAACACAGTTAAGGAATAAAGGC
Organism: Macroglossus sobrinus; assembly: GCA_004027375.1. NCBI lineage: Eukaryota > Metazoa > Chordata > Mammalia > Chiroptera > Pteropodidae > Macroglossus > Macroglossus sobrinus. Next base: position 243,038 of record PVKZ01002085.1, read on the forward strand.
TGATGTCATTTATCTTGTCCTTTAGAGAAAACTTTATCAGATATCATTGAGAAAAAAGTCTGCCTTAGATAATTGTTCTTTTCACAAGATAAATTTCATGCCAGATAGAATAGCATTGTATTGTCCTTGCTGTCTTCTCCTCTGATGTATCTTTATTTGCAGAGTTTCAAGTAAGACAATTAGATTTAGTCACTTACCTGATTGTCTCCTTCTCTGGCAGCTTCTGAGTTCTATGAAGAGTAGGGATACTTTTATCTGTCTTTCCATGTCCTTTCACTCTCACAGTTCCTAGCCTAGTTTCTTCCCTGCTCCAACCTGGAGGGTATTCAACATCCATTTGATTCATTAATTTGGTTGAATTAACTATCCAGAGTTTATTTGTAAAGGTCTTTGTTTCCTCACAATGTGACAAATTTAACACTGATTTTAATGAGGAAGTCATTGCTCTAAATTATATCTCAAGAATTTTTTGGAGTGGGGGACATTGTTTCTAAAATATAGTTTACATTCTATTGAGCATACTTACTTTTGGCATTTTTCATTTTTTGAGGCTTGATTTCTCTTTTGGAAGACTGAAATTTGGTGACTAATGTAGACGATCAGCATGGGTGGTCGGTCCACTTTCCAGCTAATCAGCTCTGATTTCCCTGAGGGCTTATTAAATATTTTTTTAGGAACTTCCAAAGTATTTATGGGTGAGATAACTTACCAAGCCCCTCAATATTTGCATGTACACTGGGAAAAAAATCTCTACCAGTAAGAAAACTGAACTTCCCACTCAAAGTGTTCTTTTAATAAATGACTATTTACTATGTTCCAGACATTAGGCTAAGCACTTTATGTACACTGTGTTCAGTGGTCTCAAGAAATATTTACATTTATAATGCAGGTAACTGAGCCACAGAAAGCCAATTTAAAACCATTTCTAGTTTTCTTCAAGGAATGTGTATATAAACATATACATGCATGTAAGACTTGTACACATTTCATGTCATAACCATGTCCTTATAATAAAAATCTAAGTCTTTGTAGAATTTTACCTACAAAGTGATAGATAACATGCAATTCTCAAGAGATTCTCCAAACTTCCTAAGTGACATACTGAACATTTAGTCAGGGGGGTTTTCCCTGCAGGCCTATTGATGGGGTGGGGAAGTTTAAGCAAATGGCAAGGTCTCATAAATAACAATTATTTAGCTGAGGTCAGGATGATGCTGGTCAGGGCAAATGTAATTCGTGGCACACCTGAAGTTATTAGCAATCTTGGGATGAAATCTGTGATTGATCAAAGCTTTCTTCATTTCACTCTGCTTTATTTTAACTTATGTATTAAAAAAATGAATGTAAGGCCATGCAAATACCTCATCATCAAATATATGTGAACACCTCAACATCAAATATATTAAATTGACTAAACTTAATCCATTGTTTTCTTTGTCCAGAATGTAGGTAATGAGAATAAAATTTATTAAGCACAAATTTTATAGTTATTAATCATGTGAGTCTTGGCAAGCTGCTAGTATTTTAGGATATTTTATATCTTCCTCCCTGAACAATGTTTTCTGGTTTACTGCTCACATTCAAGATAAATCTAAAATACTTTAGAAAGCTTTAAATTCGTACCTGAATCACCTTTAGTAAATAAAGATAATGTAGGCAAATTTAAAACTATGCAAAAGAATAAAGACTAACACTAACACTAGCACTGATGCTTCCTTCAAATAGGTTTCTTCCCTTTTCATGCTCTGACTCCCCAGCTTATTTAGCTCAACTTTAAACTTAAGATATTATAGTGATCTACCTGCTCTTTAAGATATAGGCTTTGACAGAGGAAATCACATTATTTAAATAACTTATAACTCTTTTTAAACATTTTTTGGAGTGAAAGGAGTAAAGAAATGTGCAAAATAGTCTTGATTTAGAAAGAAACAAAATTTATCTCTCTAATGTAACTTCTCTGCATACTCTTGTTCTATATTAACCCAATCTACCTCCTCCCTACCCCCATTTCTACACTTCAGAGCACTGCAGGAAATTCTGTGGGATCATGTGGCATCTGCCAGAGGACACTACACTATAGGTCAGAGGGTCTAGTGCTTTTATTGTACAGATTAAATGCAATTCCCATCAAAACCTCAATGGCATTTTTTAAGGAAATGGAACAAAAAATCATCAAGTTTGTATGGAACCACAAAAGAACCCAAATAGCCAAAACAATTCTGAGAAAAAAGAACAAAGTTGGAAGTATCACACTCCTTGACTTTAAATTATACTACAAAGCTACAATAATCAAAATATTGGCAGAAAAAAAACACACAAGCAATGGAATAGAATTGAGAACCCAGAAATAAGCCCATGTATGTATGGGCAAATAATTTTTACCAAAGGAGCCAAAAATGCAGTGAAGAAAAGAAAGCCTTTACAATAAATGGTACTAGGAAAATTGGAAAGCCACATGCAAATTAATGAAACTAGGCTATTATTTATCACTATTCACAAAAATTAGCTCAAAATGGACAAAAGACCTAAATATGAGACCTGAAACAATCAATTGCATAGAAGAAAACATAGGCACTAAATTTATGGGCCTTGGTTTTAGAGAGAATTTTATGAATTTGACCTTAAAGGCAAGGGAAGTAAAAGTACAAATAAATGAATGGGACTATATCAAACTAATAACTTCTGCACAGAAAAAGAAACCATTGACAAAACAAAGAGGCAACTTACCAAATGGGAAAAAAAAAGTTTGTAAACAACACCTCTGGTAAGAGGCTAATACCTCAGATATCTAAAAAATACATACAATTCAACAACAACAACAACAACAACAACAAATAATTCAATTAAAAAGTGGGCAGAGGACCTAGCCAGATTCTTCTCCCAAGAGAATAAATGGCCAACAGATATATGAAAACTGGTCAACTTTGCTAGTTATTAGGGTAATGTAAATCAAAACCACAATAAGATACCACCTCACACCTGTTAGAAAGGGTATCATCAAAAAGACAAGTAATATCAAGTGTTGGAGAGGTTGTGGGGGAAAATTAACCCTCCTACACTGCTGATGGGAATGTAAATTATTATAACCACTAAGGAAAACAGTATGGAGGTTCATCAAAAAATTAAGAATATAATTACCATATGATTCAGCAATTCTTTTTCTGGGTATCTACTCAAAAAAATCACAAAACATTTATTCATAAAGATATATGTACCTCTATGTTAATTGTAGCATTATTCAGTATGGCCAAGACATGGAAACAACCAAAGTGTCCTTTGATAGGTGATTGGATAAAGAAGATGTAGTATATATATACTGTGGAATACTACTCAGCCATAGGAAAGGTAAAATACTGCCATTTGTAACAACATGGATGGATCTCGAAAATATCATGCTAAGCCAAAGTAGTCAGATAGAAAATGTTGAGAACCATGTGATTTTACTCATGTGGGATACAAAACTGAAAGACAAACAAACAAAAACTCATAGACACAGACAATAGTATGGTGGTTACCAGAGGGAAAGGGGGAGGGGAAAGTAGAAAAGGGTAAAGGTGGTCAAATATATGGAAATGGAAGGAGATTTGACTTTAGGTAGTGAACACACGATGCAATATACAGATAATATATTATAAAATTGTACACTTGAAGCCTATATAATTTTATTAACCAATGTCACCCTAGTACATTTAATAAAATTAAAAAAATAGAATTTAATCCTCTTTTTGTTCAAATTGTAACATAAACTGAAAGGGGTACCAACTAAATTTTAGATTCTGTGGTAAACCCTTTGGCTTTCTAAATCACCAGGAGTTAGAGTAATATTAAGTTTGAGATATGAGATTTTTCTTGAAAACTTTGTGGCCTATAACTCTCATTACAAGGGACAGTACACAGTGTGGTAAAAGGATCATTGCACAGAACAACTGGCCACTAGACTGGGTCACCTTCCTGGCTAAGGTCCATAGGCTGCCCCTTTTGGTAATTTCCTTCATTACTCTGGACCTCAGTTTCCCCACCTATAAAATGAGACATTCAGCCCAAATGATTTATAAAAGCCATTAGCTCATGTTAATATTAATAATAGACAAAGGGGATTTTAGATTTACAGTGGGAGAAGTGGTAAACGATGGGTCAGTGGGCCTGTGATCGTGCTCCTTGGTGTTTTGCATTTCAGAAACTAATGAGGTGTGGCACTTCATTAGTTATTTAGGTGGCAGTTTATTTCCCTGGGTTTCACCTACTATAGTCTTATGTGCAAGAGGAGACATGAGTGGGAAGTTTTCAACAATATATATTATCTAATCATGATCTTGTGTCCCTATATTCCTAACAACTAATACAGGCTCATCTATTTAAAATAAATTTACTCACACCAAAGGAATCCCTTGAGAGTGATAGTCAAAATAGATGGCCATATAGTTCCTGCCTGTGGTGGCAATATAGTACCACAGAAGGAGTTTTTATCTGCCAACCTCAAAGAAGTTTAATCTTCAAGGGTGTCTGTCCTCTCTCAGGTGTGGATACCTATAGTGATAGGAAATACATATTTACTGAGCACTTACTATATGCTAGACCCTGTACCAGTTATCTGCTCTGCACAGTAGATAGCAGCATGATAAGGGCAGGGCATGGAATCAGTCTCTCTGGGTTCAAGTCCTGTCTCAACCATTTACTCACTATGAGACCTTAGGCAACCTATTTCACTTTTATTCTAAACCTGACTTTTCACATCTTAAATTCTTTTTTGTCTGTGTTCTTACTTTTTAACTCATGAAATCTTGAGCAAGTTTCCTAATGTCTAATGAGCCTCAGATAACCCATCTGTGAAAGGAAAACAATAATAATACCTGTATTTCTCAAGGTTTCTGTGAGCATCAACTAAGCATAATTCATAAAAAAATACTTTGAAAACTATCCAATAATATGAAGAGAAAAGATATTGTTATATATAAATTTGCAGTATATAGTGGAGACATAACTAAAAAAGTCATTTCACACACACACAAAAAAGAGCATTTATATCAAAATGCACTCATTAGGAGACTTGAAATTCAGGTCTTATTTTCAAAGTTCAACTTATGTACAAAGGAAAACTGATTAATTGAAAAAAAATGTTGTAATTTTTCTTGGTCTCAAGGGTCTGCCTTTCCTCACTCTTTTAGTGTTTCTCAATTGTTCAATTAAAAACAAGAGGTCAGGCTATAGCTCAAAATGAAATGATTTTGTGGCATATAGGAATGCTTTTTTGCTTGTATGCAGGCTGATATACTCACAAAAACTTGATGTGCTTTCATGGCCATTAAAAAACAGAGGATCAACCATATAATCACAACCACAGGTTTTCTGTCCCTTCATTTCATGTTTAAATGTATGACTCTCATGCTTCTTAGGAACAGAATTTTTATATGAGCTTATGAATGACCATTTTAAAATATTTACTTGCCCTTACCTCCCTCTGCCCCTACCTATTAATTCCATCTCTATTGTGCCTTTCTGTGAGTTTCCAATATAGAAGACACAAGGAGCAAACAAAAATAAAACCAAATATATTATCTTTGACCTCAAGGACCTTGGCATCTAAATGAGAGACGGGGCCTAATAGTTCTTTCCCCTCTCCCTTGCCCACCTCTTCTTCATGCTAACTTTCATTGTAAAGCACGTTTTACAAGATACTTTCATGCATATTATATTACTTAAGACTCTCAACTGGCTGAGATGTAGGCAGAGCATAAATTATTATCTTTCTTTTAAAGTCTGAAAAACTAAAGCTAAACATTGATTTGGCCAATTTGGCCCAAGTCATAGAATCAATAATTCTCTGAGACTGGTTGCTTCTCAGCTCAGTCCCCTCCTGATGCCAGTGTTTTTGTTTTCTACCACACGTCTGTGCACACATTTAGGAAAACATTTCTTAGAAAATGCAGTTGCTGCCAATGAGTGCCACCTGCCTTGTCCTAAGCATAGTGTGGGACCCATAAATAAAGCTGACTTGGCCTCTGCCATTTAGAGAGTGTTTATTATAATGGGGGAGACAAGAAACATGCGTAGGGAATGGTATGGCTGCAGGCTTGGAGTCAGGAAGTCATTGTTACTGCTGCGATATTTTTCTGTTTAGTTTTAATATAACAGGAGTAAAACTAAAAATACATCATTGCTATTAGATAATCTCACGGTACATCCATTAATTTCTCTTTCTGCTACAAAGCAATAAATTTGTGTTTTAAGCCATGTTAAGAACATTACATGAAAAATGAGGAGAGGGAATAAAGACAGATTAGAATATAATTACAAGGGCTGGAATTTAGCCAGGTCTTTTTAAACCTTGCAGAGTTAAAGACAGCTCATCTCCAGGTAAACCTGGAGGATAAATACTTCAAACTCAGAATGCCACCTCCCACATAGAAATACTCCATACAACAATTTGTGGGAAATATTGAATCATAAAAGACCACCAAGTTCAAAAAGAAAAATTAAGTAAATGCCTGAATGGAAAATGGAAAAATAATGCCAGTGTATATTTTTTTGTTTTTTGTTTTTTCTAACTTTGGCCAGCAATATTAACTTTCTCTCTACAGATCTGGCTTAAATCCTTTGTGAATTCCCAAACAGGGTGTGAATTTATCATTCAATATTGGGAGCATCTGGGATTTTTCATTTTATTAAAATGATTTTTTTCCCACCACATATGCTCCATAGAGTAGGGTCTGTACATTATAAGTGAAAAGTGATTCCCCAGAAGGAAATCTTTTATCACTGGCTGTAACTTAGAGTTGAGCATGTACTTTATTTTGGAGGTTGCCTTGTGGAGAAAAGAGCAATGGGTTGAACTTGGGGACAGGTTGACAAGTGAATAACTTGCAGCTGGGCCTCCAGGATGGAAAACAAGAAAACAGCCTAATTCAGCAAGTATGTTTGGGTTTGCTCACCTGTAAAAATGAAGAAAATAAAAGTAATGACCTGATAGGGTAATTGTGAAGATAAAATGAGATCATGCATATAAAGCATCATCAAATCACCCTAAATGTCGTAAATGTTCAATGAATAGTAACTAGTAGTATATCAAAGTTGCCTGAAAATCAAACTCAAAAATAGTCCTATAGAAAATAAATACATTTTACTGTATATTTTCTGTCATATGGAGAGTACCTTATGGTTCTGTACTTTTACTTGTTTCATTTGCTCTAACTGGACTGGTTAGTAATTAATTTGCTTAGTAAAACCTGCTTTGGGAAATATGCCAAGACAGGAGTAAACCACATGATTTGATGTCAAACTTTCAAAGGAAAAAGACCAGGATGGCACCCCTCCTTCACCTACACTGAGTCTTATTTGGAGATATGAGGTTAAGTGAAGTTTGAAGGAAGGAGGAGAATTGGAAGAAAGAAAAAGAAAAAGGGGCACTGTAAGAGTTAAAGTGAAAGAATTGCCCCAGAAAGTGCATTTTGCCCAAAACAGTTTTCCACTCATTTCTCCTCCTCTAAACCCATGGCCACCTACTGCCTGCCCCCTCCAAATGTGGCATCTGACTCAACTTTTTAAAAACAGCTATCTTAATATTAATTAAATTCAAGAAATCTTGGCTACTAACTAGATTTTTGAAGAAAATAATCTGTGTTGGAATAGATTTGGAAGTCAAACTGAATGTTTGCTCACTGATTTTCTTCCTTGGCAATCAAGCAAGGAATAAATAAGATTTCCTATTGCTCGTCTTACATTTTTTTTTAGTGTTCAAAAGCAACAGTTTTACCTCTGTGAAACAAACATGTATAGGAAACCCTTATATGCTAGTGGAAAAATGTAAATTCTTGCTCAGATGTCTTATTCTAAAACAGAAAAAAATACCTTCTGCTCTACAGTCTAAAATACCATCTTTTAACTATTCTCATTGGTTTGTGACCAGGATAGAGGAAAATATCCCACAGTAACAAAGCAGTAGCACAAACACCATGAGTTTTGGTTATTTGTTTTTGTAAATGATGTAAAAAATTTTTATATCAAAAATGTATAAGCACAGACTGGAACTACAGCATGGCAGAAGTAATTGTATCACAGATAGTTGAGGGTTTTTTTTCACATTATTAATCATACTTTTTGGTGGATGGGTATAAATACTAATAAAATTGTGATCATTGATAGGTAAGCAGATCCCAGTGTGTATTCTTTCAAGTCAGATCTGTTTCAGATACTCACTCCTCCATTGACATGAACATTTTAAACCCTTTAAGTGTCAGCCTTTTCATCTATATAATTGAGATATTTGCAGTGCCTGCCTCAAACAGCCATTTGTGACAACTAAATGTGATAATGTCTGTAAAGTCCTTAGAATAGAACAGGAGATATGGAAGTGGCTTAAAAAGTAACTTTTTTTTTTTAAGTAACTGTTTAAGAATCATTCATTATTTCATGAGTGCCATCTTTAATCATAAGTATCTTACCACATTTAGTATATTTTTCTCAGACAGTAAGGGTTTGTTTGTTTACATTTTTCTTTATTTAAATATTTGTATGTGTTTGTATATTTACACAGAAATGTAGAAAGTAGAAGATCCAATCTTTTCCAGCAAGCCCAGAGATACCAATTTTTGTATACATATATTTTGTCTGATATTTTATGAGTATTTGGAAGTAAAAATATGGTCTTTAAATATCTATAAAACTATAAAAATTGTACAATGAACATCCTTTATCATGCCCATTACCAACACCTAGCTTGCACAATTAACATTTTATTATATTTGCTTTACCACATTTTAATCCATCCGTACTTCAACCCATTTTACTTTTACTAACAGCCTTATTGGGATATAATTTATATAATATAAAAATCCACCTGTTTTCAATGTACAATTTATTGGTTTTTAGTAAATTCAGTGTATAATCATCATCACATTCCAATTTTAGAACACTTGCATCATCCTCAAAATATTCCTCATGCTCATTTTCAGTCACTCTGTTCTCACCCTCACCACCATATAACTATTAATCTACATTTCATCTCAATAGATTTGAAAGGCTTCCATTTTTAAACAATATAACAAGGATTCATGGGGTGTTTCTACACTGTGACTCCCAGGATGACAAAGATCTTTCAAAAACTACCTCAAACTTAGGGAGATGTATTTGTTTTATGAAACAGAGATTAAATGTCATAGATAATCTCCCTATATATTTTTTATCTTTATGCTCTCTAATTTCTTATGCCTAGACCACTAAATCATTCCCATTTTACTGATGAGAAAAAATGAGGCACGAGAGAGGAAGTGGCTGGAAGAGGCTGAAAGTGGCTGGAAACCCCTGATAGTGGTGGACTCAAGCTAGGAGACCCTTGTTGTTAATTACTTTGTTAACTACTCCAAGGTTGGCTTTGCTGACAATCACTGTACTTCTATGCAACATCTCTGGATTGGAGAATATATTTGGATTATCCAGCAGGTGAGATTTCTGTGGATTATCAGCCGGGGTGGTGACTGCTTGAACAGATTCCTCACTATGGCATTTGAGAGTGAAATCAAAGAACAGCAGTGGCAGGTGTTTGGAAAGTGCATTTGGAATTGGCCTCCTACATAAAAGAGATAGATGCTGATTTTGTGGGTGATGAGAGAAGTCAACAGAGTTCTCAGAGGGAAATTATTTCTATGGCACTTTTCCAAGCAAACAGATTTAGGTTTCTTTAACATTAAAATTCTCTGAAGATATATGGGAGAAAGCAGTAGAAATGCCACCTTCACATGTTGAGTATCTTCTCTTTTTGAGCTAAAACTGTCAATGCTAACTCAAATGAGAGTATTTAGGATTCATCAGCTCCAGGTGTGATTAAAGTATAAAAAAGTACCAGACTTTCCAACAGGCTATGTGGCCATAATTACCATATTTTTACTTCCAAAATGATTGGCTCCTGACAAGTGACACTGTTCTCTGGACACTCTTTTCATGACTTTCACTTGGCCCACCAAAGCTCTGTATGCCTTTCCAAGATGAAGTCATTCCTGACTACATTTTTCACTGACAGTTTCTCCCATGTTTAACTTCAGCCTTGGGAAGCTAAACAAACAAATAAAATAACATAATTGGTGTTTGCAGTAAATGTGCTTAGATTTTCTCTGACTACTTAGTCCCTGAAAAACACATGGTTAAAGACATAGTAGCAGAGCAGGTAATTTTAATTTCAAGTGATATAGCTTTAATGTCTGGTGCAACTTGCTTTGAATTTCTGGCACATTGTCTGTGCTCAGTAAACATCATTGAATGAATGAATGAGAAGCACAGATGAACACTCTGTTGCCTTGGATAAACATTTGTAGCATTCCTGTCTCCTTTTCCCATTTTGTGTGTGCATACCTGTGTGTGCTCGGGTACACTTGTGAGCAAGTGCACAAACACATGTGCGCACACACACACATTCTCAAGTTTTGTAAGTCTCGCTCTTAGAGGTCAATATACATTTTCATCTTAGTTCAAGGTAAAGGGTATCTGCTGCTTCTGTAAGGGTCATTAGTATTTTAATGTCTCAAACATGGCAACTTTGCAAAAAGACTTTGAGTTCAGCTAGTTGGGTAGAAATCTCATTCAAATCAAGCTAAGTGAGTCATTTTGAGTTAAACATCTCAACATCTCCCTCTCCTGTATTGTACCACATTAGTCATGGAAAGCATTTTAGAGATCATCTTTACAGACTCGGGCTCTTCAAGAGTAATTAATTTGTCTCTATTATATTGATAGCAGCTAAGTGTATATTGATAGCAGCTCTAACACCTGCCAGCTATGAAATTCTAGACATGTTACTTATTTTTTTTTGGAATAACAACTGTCTCATCTGTAAATCACATGTAACCTAAGAAATAGGTGGTACTATGAGAATTGAATATAGGTTAGTTCTTAGCCAAAATAAATAGCAACTGCTAGAAATGGAGAACTTTTGTTTATATCTGTCCAACACCTATTTCCATTTTCCCTGAAAGTGTGGGAGTCCTATGATCTGGTGTTGGTGACCCAACCTCATGCTTTGTAGATAAAGCATGCCTGGTCAATCAAGCTTTCTATGACCCATAGTACCCCAATGAGACTCCACTCTGGCAAGGGAAAATGTCTTAGCTTGGGCTTTAAGCTGGACTTAATGCTGGAAGGATATAAGCCTGAAGTTTTCAAGAAACTGAAACTTCTTGAGACTAAAGATAATGCAGAGAAAAGTAGAGCTGAGATAAGGCCAAGAGAAAGATGAAGTCCTTATCACACGGTTTGGGTATTTTACAGCTATCCCTGAAACTAGAACAATTGCAGGACTTTTCTAATAAGAGCACTATAAATAGTCATTAATTGTTTAAGTTGGTTTGAGTTGGTTTTTGGCATCTGCGACTGAGAGACTTGATTAACAAACTGCTGTCATCTTTAATAGTAAAACCATCGTATCACTCTCCTCTGTCAATCTATCCTGCTGTACGAGGTCGATGCTCAATAAAGACTGAAAACCAGAAAGTTCATAATTAAGGAGAATAAAACCAAAGTGAAAAAATCACTTTTTAAGAAAGTTGGGGATTCTGGAGCCACTTAATTATTCACACCTTTAATTCCTCAGGTCATAGGAGTAATATTCTAAGCTTTTTGTTTTAAAAATGGAAAGATTATTTTAATTATAGATTGATTTCAATAATTTATACTTTTAAAAATGTACTTCCACAAACCAGCTCAATCAGAATGAAATTAGAAATTACTATCATTACTGGAATTAGAAAATGGCATTCTTATAGAAACCAAAGTACAGGTTTAAAATCAGTTAAATTCACTATATTTCATTATTTAATAATGTACTTTGTGACAGAGTTAGACTAACAAAAAGATGAGCTAAAAGGAGATGTTAATTAGTCTCCTACTCAGGAGACTAATATTAACTAACCAAGTACAGGATGAGAAAAATGATTGAGTGGAGTGGAGTTGTTAGAAATATCTTTATTGAACCCAATATTTCAATTGCAGTCTTTCATATGCAGAATAAGTTAATATTATTCATGAAAAAATGTATATTTTAAAGTGGATTTTAATTATTCCCAAAACTATAGGTTCAAAATGTGGCTTCATGGAAGGACGTCATCTCTTAATCTGCTTCCTTGTACCTCATGGTAGAGTTATGTTGAAAACATAACATTTTCTTATAAGAGCGTGATCATAAAATCCTTTGTGGAGGATTATTGACAACACATCAAAGGGAGCTCATAAAATGTTTGCTGGATTTAATGTGGCCTTTATAGGAATCTCAGAGATGAATTAGCATTCTTCGAACAGTAAATCATTAATAGTATCACAAGCATAATTTAGCATTGTAGAAAAGTATACATAACATAAACTATTGACCATCAGATAGCTAATAGACCTCCAGTTGATTGTCTTAAATGTTACCTATATATCAGACACAAATGAATAACTCAGACACATACATACAAATCCATGTGTTCATGAATGTGACTCATGACATTCTGGTGAATGACACCTTAGAAGCAATTATCTCAGTATAATAAACAAATAATTGAAATCTCTATTTATCCTACCTAGACATTTTATTTTTTGCTTTAAAATTTTTCTTTGTTGGTTTTTGTTCAATTGCAAAAATTATTCCTTATATATTGTAAAAGAATTATATCCAAAGATCTTGACTATATCCAAATAGTCAGGTCTAATCAGAAAAGAGAAATCACACAGTAATTAGAACAGGAAGTTTAATATAAAAATTTATGAACTTAAATAGGAGATTGATATGTCAAGAGATGGGCTACTAAGAATTAAAAGCACCCTAAATAATACCAGAAAAGCAGGTATAAGGAGCAAGTATTACTCTTAAGGCTAAAGTAGAACTCTCTATGGAAACCTTTCTCCTTCAGGTTGAGATCTAGACCTTGTTGGGTTTTATGGACCTTCTTATTTTACCAATTAATTTTCCCTATTTATTAAATAGACTGAATAAAGGAAATATTCAGGATTTTCTCTGAATAGATTAGCAATTTGATGCCAAATGTCAGGTCAGGCAGCAAGAGTCTGCCACTAGTTAATGCATTTTCTTTAGGTGAATTGTCCAGTAATGAAACTTTAATTTTGTATGCATAATATATTACATGATTCATTAATTCAGCTAATTTTTAAAAATTTTCTTTTTCTGACAATGATAACTTGGTAGAGATTAAATGAGACTTTAATCAAATGCTGGCAGAAAGTGACTAACTACCAAAGGGAGGAGTGGATTTGTTTTGCTAATTCTTTCCTTTGCCATATTGATAGCTGATGATTAAATATTTTATAATATCTCAACAGAAACATGGACATTGCAGAAAGCTATAATATCAAATCCATTTTTTGTCTCTCTTCTCTATATTGCCCTACTCAAAACATACCTAATTTTATTAAAGAAAATTTACACTGAAGAAAAATGTTACTTTATTAATGAATATTTAAATTTATACTTTAAGGTTAGTTTGCCTTAAATAGATATTTTTAGTTTGGAAACGTGTGGAAAGTAATGGTCTATGAAATTCTTTTGGGTGAAAACTCTAAAATATATCCCACTTTTTATGGATTTATTTAGGCTAATTTTTTTTGAGATGGAAATACGTTAGCTAAATGTTCATTTTGCTTATTAACTTTTTACCAGAGAGTGATTTTGTAGGCATGGACTTGAATCATGGTAGGGATGTGTATTTATACTTATTTGTAACAAAATTGCCTTTTATGAATACTTAAATAAGAGGTAAGAAATCATCTTAGTTTTCTAGCTCTCCCTTTTATCTCACTTTCAATTGGTCAAGAATTTAGTATTAATAAATATAATAAAGAAGAAAACAGGAACCAAGAATTAGTATAGTACTGATTTAAGCTGATGTTAGAAAGTTTATCAGTAAGATACTACAGCACAAGATAATTCCCAAGACAGTTATATATAACTAAGGTGCTTAAGTTTCTATTTCTCAGTTAGTTGTGCTGAATTCCCAATTTATGAGAAAACAGATATTATTCTTTCTTCCCTAATATTTGGTAAGAGGATTTTTTCCCCATCCTTCACTCTTTCTCAGAAGAGGCATCTAAATTCTGTGTGCATTACACACACACCTCACCCCAGCCCTAAATAAAAACAATAGCTATGATGATGATGCTACTAGTATTTGAAGATGAGTTCATGCCTCTTAGATAGTTTTCAAGTCGCACATGGAAGAATTCAAGTAATGTTTAGTGTAGGTTCCAATCTCTCAGAAGCTTAGTTGCCAGAACAATTAGCAGGTTTAGTCAGAGGAAAGGAAACAGTCCATCTGCTTCTTTTGTCCCATTTAGAGCAAAAGGTCGACGGATCAACTGAATCCTTCGGACAATTAGTCAAAACCATTTGCAGCCCCCATGTCTCAGTGACAATCTCACTGACACATTCATAAATGAAAAGACAGATGGTTTCATTGGAAATGAACTTGCCTTTTAAATATATAATAGCACCTTATAAATAAATAGTGCTAAAAGGCTTTCTTATGTATGCTGAAATCTGATACAGTGGCTCTTTTATAAAATGAGTGATTTTACAAATGAGGCATAGATTATTACAGAAATGAAGCACTTGCCCAGATTTGCATGTGAGCAGGGATTAGAACCTTTCATCTTTTGACTGCCAGTCTGGTGCTCTCTCTACTATGCTTTGAGAAAGGATGGAAGGAATGGGATGCTGTTGGATATTTTATGCCAAAGGATCTAGGAATACTCATATTTTCTATTCAACTATCCCACCCCACTTATAATGTACCCTTAAGAGACAGAAGAACAAGGAAAGTTGCTTAAGAACACAATAGCTCTTGATGTACAGCTGAACATGTGCAAAATAGCAAGTCAGAACTCATCAATTAGGAGCAAAGGGGATTTTTCCCTCTCTTAAACATAAAGGCAAGTCTCAGGCTATTGTTATTGGTCAAATACTTGTTAGAATAGGGCAACAGAAGAGAGTACCAGAAGATGCATGATTCAAAACATCACATAGCCCTTTGTTTTCACTCCAGTTGCACATACTGTGTCTCATTTATATTATCTTTCACTACAGAGCAACCTTGCCTGGCAAACATGTTCCATTCTGTAACATAGACAAATATTTCCTAAAATTTGAGCTGTTAAGTGTTCTTCACTTTTCTTAGGAAAGGAGCAAGGTAGACAGAAAGTAAAGAGAAGAAAAGTTCTATATGTGTTTTTCCTTTAGAGTCAACATGCCTTCTGAAACTGCTGTGTATTTTTACAAAGACCATTATCCAAAGAACTCATGTACAGTCTCTTATTTATCTGTGCTGCCAAGAAAAAAAAGCAGACATGCTTCTATTTCTCAGTCTAGGCTTTTTTTGCACAGAGACAGGAAGCAACTTAGACATGAACAGAATAGTCAGAAGTATTAAATAATTATGAGTTTTAGCCATACTATCTCTGCCAAAGAAAGCTTTGAGGCTATAAAATCAGCTCCAGTGTGAATATTCTCATAGCTTTCTTTGATTAAGAGGGAGAAAAAGGTCTCCACAGATATAATCCTTCACAGAATATTTTTGGCTTGCCTGTTTAAAACCAGAGTATAAAAATGTATATCTTCACAATGGTTAGGTCAGTTATCAGAGATGCGAGGAAAAAGTTAGGGTTTCAGAATAATACTTATATTTTTCATAAAATTGCCCATTAAGATAGCTATTTCATGTAAAAAGTTTTGCTACTTGATCCTATTGAAAAGAGCACAAAATAAGTAAAGTCTGTCAATTAAATCTAAATAGAAGAAAAATAATACAGCAGTTGCTTGTTGATATTGGTGTCATTTTTCCACATACTCTAACATGGCACAATTATCTCCTAGGGATTTTTTTTGAACAAATAATATGATTTCCATGTGATTTTGCTTTTAAGGCTCTATGAAATTAATAGGTATTGAAAGAAATTATGTTACAAAGTTCATCTCTTCATGACTTTTACAGTATTTCTTCAGCTTACAAATGAATTAGTGCAAGGAGAAATAGCACTTAAGAGTGAAATACATAACACAACTCTAAATGTCAAATTAATGTGCTTTTCCATTGCTTGGGTGGGATATTGTTACCCATTAATTTCCTGTGGACTGATTATTATATTTCTTTGTGACTCTTTCAGAGAATGGCCAAACATTACTTTTCTTCAGGGGGCAACATCTAGATGAATATGTGAATGGGCAGAGGAAAAAGTGTTGTAAGCACATGGACATCACATTCAATTCACTGCTGATTCAAAGGTTTTATTTTCCCTTCCCTAGCAGAATCAAAACCCAAAAAGTGAAATTAATTTTGGAGTCAAAGCCAAAAGCAAGATTAACAGGAAGCATAGAGTGTGAGAAAGACATCTAAAAAATTGTAATTGGAAAATCCTGCAGCTTTGCAAATTATCAGAGACTGTCCCATAAAAATTTGGATCCAGAGATTTTGTTTTGACAATTGTCGTGTTAACTTTTTTTTTTTTATTATTGTTCTCTTAGCCCTTAGAATTGGCCTGACCAACCCCTTATTCTGCCTGAATGTGCAGTAATACAGCCAAAGGCCAAGTTGGCAAGCTGGAGATACTTTCCAGGGTAGCAGAGGAAAACTAGTAGAGGTTCTCTTGGCATTAAAGAGTTTAGGTGAATCTCTTGTTAAGGTTAATTCCCTGCTCCTACACTATCCTGTCACCTTATGACTCAATGAATAGATAAGAAGGGTTTCTATTCTTGCCCATACATGAAAACTTCTGAAGTACTCACTAATACTTTAAAAAAGCAAAATTTTTGTTTGCTGTTTAAATATTCTTCTTAGACACTTTGCATAATTTGTTTAGACAGTAAATCTTTTTTTTAAAACATTAAAATAGTGATATGTAAAATAACCCCCTAAGTTATTACAAATTCTAAATTAGTGGAGTCTAAATTAATGAGGCTTTACTATATATTAAATAAAATACATATCTAGTACTTCTGCCTAAGGAGTTATCACTTTGTTCTTAAATGTTAATTCCAGTTAGAATCTCTGATATCATCTAGTAAATCACCATATTAAAAACTATTTTGAAAGTTGAAGTAATTTTTCTAAAATCACAAATTAAGTTATAAAACTGAAAATGTGGTTCCTTTTTTATATTTCAATGTTATTGGTGAGAATTAAGTGCAGGCATATATTGTTATATAAACTGTAACTCTGATGTAGACTATAAAAAATATCTCTTGCTGTGTGTGTTGTGTATAACACTTAGCATATGGTGGCTCTTATGTAACGATGTGAGATGTATATGAATGTGTAATGAAAGAAGTGTGATGAAATAATTTCATTTCCATCTCCTATTTCCTACAAAATGTTTAAGCTGACATTTGCTTTCCTGAACAACACAGGCACAGGTGAGCTTCAGGTTTTACGCTGAAACTTTATATAAAGTAGAGGGCTTTGAAAATACTCACATAAAATACTAAAATCACCATAATTTGAACATTTTTATTTTGAAATAATTGCAGATTCACAGAAAGTCATAACAAAATGTGCAGGGGTATTTCATGCATCCTTAGCCCCACCCCTCCCAGTGTTAACCTTGTGTAATACCAATACCAGGAAATTGAGACGAGTACAATTCAGAGTTATGTGTATACAGATCAATTCAATTTCATTACATGTGTAGCTTCATTAACTACCATCATAATAAAGATACTTGTACCATCCTCACAAGTTTCCCTTATACTATCCTTTAATTGACATACCCACCCCTCCTCTTAGTCTTGTCTACTATTATGCTATTTCAAAAATATTACATAAATGAAATCATATATATGTAATTTTTGAGATTGACTTTTCTCATTCAGAATAATTTCCTTCAAGTTTATCCAGCGTGTTTTATATATCAATAGTTCATTTCTTTTTATTGTTGAGTAATATTCCATGGTATGGATATACCATATTTTAACCATTTACCTATTGGAGAACATTTTAATCATTTCCAGTTATTGGTTATTATGAATAAAGGTGCTATGCTCATTCAAAGAAAATAATTTTTCATTTCTCTAGAAAAAAATACCCAAGTGTGCAATTTCCAAGTTCATTTTTAGGTTTTAAAAGAACTGAAAGTTATTTTTCAAGTAGCTGTACCATTTTACGCTCCAAAGAGATGTATGAGTGACCCAGTATCTCTGAATCCTCACCAGTATTTCATCTGATCACTACTTTTTAATGTTATCTATAATGATAGCGTGTTGATTAATATCTACATATTTGTGCTTTTTTCAGTTTTCTTCGTGTAATTGATTTCCAGTTTGATACCATGTGCTCACAAAAGATTCTTGATACAATTCCAATTTTCTTAAATTTATTGACATTTGTTTTTTTAATCCAAAAATATGATTTACCCTTTAGAACAATTCATGTACACTTGAGGAGAATGTGAATTCTGTTGTTTGGAATAGAAAGTTTTATAAATATTTATTAAATTCATCTGGTTTAATGTATCTTTTAAGGAAGATGCTTCCTTGTTGTCTTTCTGTCTTGAGGTAACTGAGGTATTAAAGTCTCGCTATTATTATATATTATCAAATTCTCCTTTTAATTTTGTTAATAATTGTTTTTGTGTATTTTGATGCTCTCAGATTTTGTTCAGACATATCAATAAATGTTATGTATTTTTGATGCATCATTATAAAATGTTTATTTTAGTCTCTTCTTGCATATTTGACTTGAAATCTATTTTGTCTGCTCTCACTGCAGCTATAGCCTTTTCTCTGGATGCCAATTGCTTGGATTATCATCTTTCATTCTTTAATTTTGAGTTTATGTTTATCTTTAGAACTGAGATGGGTATCCTCAAGATAGCATATAGTTAGGTTTCATTTTTAAATCCATTCTGCTACTCTGCCTTTTGACTGGTGAGCTTAGTCCATTTATATTTAGTAAGATTATTGACATATGAGTATTTACTGCAGCCACTTTATCTCTTGTTTTCTGATTGTTATCTAGCTCCAGTGTTTTTGTTTTCTTGTTTTTCTGTCCTATTTTACCGTGGTGGTTTTTTATAATTTTTTCTGTTTCTTTTTTTTTTTCATGTTTTATGTTTCAGCTCTGGATTTTTGCTTCATGATTACCATGAAGTTTATATAAGATGTCTTATAGATAAAATAATTCTTTATTTTCTGATTATATCTTATCTTTGTTCACCTACAAAAGTTTAGTTCTTTTCCTCTGCCTCATTCAGGTTTTTGTTGTTACAAATTATACATTCATTACTAAATTGCCGTAGCTATAGTTATTTTTTAAAGCTTTATTTCCTCTTTAAACTTTATGTCATAGTTAAGAGTTTAATACTCCATTCTGAAATAAAATTGCAAATATTTTCTTCAGTCTGTCTGTTTGTGACCTCATTCAAAGTTTTTAATACTTTCATCTTTTTATTTCAGGTGAAAGAGCTCCTTTAAATATTTTTTGTAATGTAGGTCTCTTTTGGGGTAAATTTCCTCAACTTTTATTTGTCTCAGAAATTTTTTATTTCTTCATATCTAATGGATGATCTTATTATATTATTCCTGGCTGATATATTATCTGATATATTATTCCTGGCTGGTGATTTATTGTTTTCAATATTTTGATATATCATTCCACTGTCTTGTCTTATAGGGCTTCACTGAGAAATCTGATGATCATCTGATAGGATTTCATTTGTAGATTACTGTCTTTTTTTTTCCTTTGGCTGCCTTGAGAATTCTTTCTTTATCATTAACTAATGACAGTTTTGATACAGTTTGTCTTGTGCAAGACTTTTTTTGCATTGAGATAATTAGGTGTTCTGACAATTTTCTGTATCTAAATGTCCAGCTTCTTTCCTAGGTGGGAAGTTCTCATCAATTATTTATTTTTTTAAATGTATTTAATTAGTTTCAAGTATGTATCACATTGGTTGGACATCTATATAGTTCATGAAATGATACCATCAATAGCTCCCTCCCTCCCCTGACCCTCCATCTATCCAACATACTAATGCTAACTGCATTTCTTATGCCATGCTCCCCATTCCCATAACCATCCATCAGCTACTAATTTGTACTTCTTTAACCCTTCACCCCGTTCTCCCAGGTCCCAACATCCCCTCCCCTCTGTCCATCACCTAATTGTCCACTATATTTGTGTGTCTGTTTTTGATTAATTTGTTCTTTTACTCCTTAGATCCTGCATATAAGTGAAATTGTGTAGTGTTTATTTTTCTCTGTCTGACTTAAATAAATTCTAGGTCCATCAAAGTAATATCTTTTTCCATCCCCTTCCTTTTAATCTCTTTGCGTATTTTAATCTGAAGTGAGACTCTTTCAGGCAGCATGTAGGGGTCTTGTTTTCTTATCCATTCAGCTATTCTGTATTTTAGTTGGAACACTTAATTCTTTTCCATTTAAAGTACTTAGTGATAAAAATGTAATTGTTACCATTCTTTATTCCTGTTTTTGATAGATGTTTCTTCTTCTTAAAGAAGTTCCCCCAACATTTCCTATAATACTGGCTTGGTGGTGATAAATTCCTTGTGCTTATTTTTGTCTGGGAAGCTCTTTATCTGTCCTTCAATTCAAATTATAGCTTTGCTGAATAAAGTATTCTTGGTTGTAGATCCTGCATTTACATCATGTCAAATATTTTGTGCCAAACTCTTCTGTCCTGCATAGTTTCTTTTGAGAAATCAGCTGCCAGTATTATGGGTGTTGCCTTGTAGGTAACTAACTGCTTTTCTCTTGCTGCTTTAAGATTTTTTTTTTTTGTATTTAACTTTTGACATTTTTATTATGACATGTCTTGGTGAGGGCCTTTTTGGATTTCTGGTTTCTTGGATTGTCTGAGCTTCCTGGGGTTGTATGTCTATTTCCTTCACCCAGTACGGAAGTTTTCCATCATTATTTTTTTTAAATATCTGTTCAACATCCTGTTTTTCTTCAGGTATGCCAATCAGATGGATAGTTGGACCTTTATTGGTGTCTCATATGCTCCTTAAATTATTTTTATAGTCTTGGCTTCTTTTTTCTTGCCATTATTTTTGGGTGTCTTTGACTTTTCCATCCTCTGGATAGGTTATTTTATTTAATATACTTCTCATCTCAGATAATGTGTTCTTCATTTCAGAATAGTTCCCTTTTATAATTTTCATTTTCATTTTTGTGTTTTTTATTTCTTTGCTGAAGTTCTCACTGAATTTATCTACCCTTCCAAAAGTTCATTGAGCATCATTATAACCAGAGTTTTGAACTCTGCATCTGTTAGATTACTTGACTCCATTATTTCTGGATCTCTGTTCTGTTCTCTTATATAATTTCTGCATCTTTGTCTTTCCATTTTGGCTGCCTCTTTTTATTTTTTCTGTTACTATGTAGTACACAAAGCTCCTAAGTCTCCCAGTCTTATTAGTGTAGATTTGTGAAGTAGGTATCCAGTGGCACAGTTCTGAGTGAGGTTCAGCTGCAGGGCAAATTTAGCCCAAGCCTCTGCCTCTCCGGGGTCTTCTGTTAAGATTCAGCAAGAAATCCATAGATACTATGCATGTAATTATCTCAAAAGGCCACACCAGAAACCAAGGCCAGCTGCCTTCAGTGTGAGTCTAGGTGCTACTCAGCAAGGAGCACCTGACTTGCTGAGGATACACCTGAATGTGGCTTGGGTGGGACTGCGAGTTGGGGAAGGCAGAGTTTCAGGGAATCCTCTGGATGGAGCAACCTCTGTTATTTAGTTTGTTGGCTATGGCAGCACTGTTTTTGTGCACTGGTAGAGTGTAGGGCTCGACAAGAAACAATGAATACTGCCGGCACTTCTGTACAGAGGGAGTCTTACCTTAGCCCTCACTCCAACAATCTCTTCCTGTAAGTCCCTGGTGCCCGCTGTGTGTAGCCAAATGGGCTCTAGTGCTCAGAATGAGAAGTCCATCACTGCAAAAATCCGTTCGCAAACATGGCTTAACAAACATGGTGTCTGCTGCTGCCACTGTCATAGCCTTTGTCTCACTTAGCCGCTGAACACTGGGCAACCCCCTCCTCGCCCCGTCTGCTGTTGCAGGTTCATTTCTTGCATTTCTCCCTAGTTGTATGGCTTGTTCATCTAGATCTCAGGTGATTTTTCCTTGCTGTTTGTTCCTCGTTTCTGTCACAACTTTGATTTGGTCACCAGAGAGATGAATAAAGCCTCCATCATCTATACCATTTTTTCTCTCAATTATTTATTTAAATAGGCTTTCTGTTCCTTTCTTCTTCTCTTCTTCTTCTGGGATAAACATTGACCTTATGTTGAGCTTTCTAATGTAGTAATATAGTAGAATTCTTTTATTTTTTTTTAATTCTTAGTTCTCTCTCTTTTTTTCACCTGAGTTAATTCTAGACTTCTATTTCTGAACTTGCTAATTCTCTCCTCCATCTGATCTTCTCTATTTCCAGTGCTCTTTAACATATTCTTCTCATTTATTGAATTCTTCAGCTATAGAATTTCTCTTTGGTTCTTGTTTTGTAGTTTAAATTCTTTCAGTAAAGTATTCCTTTTATTCATGAATAATATTCTTGAGCTCATTGAACTGGCTTTCTGAGTTTTCTTGTATCTCATTGAATTTCTTCATAGCTGCAATCTTGAATTCTCTGTCATCTAAATCACAGTGTTCGATGACTTTAAGTTTAGTTTCTGGAGATTTGTCATTTTATTTTTGTATTACCATGCTACCTTGGTTGTTCATGGTGCTTGATGGATTTTTTTTCTCTGCTTTCACATTTTGAGATAGTGAATTATTTTCTTGTTTAAATGCCATTTTAATCTTAACAATTCAGCAGGTTGATAATTAAGAGGTCTTGTTTTTGTTTTCCAGCAGATGGTGCTATAAAGCAATTTTCTGTTTATTCTTACCTAAGCTATTGTGCTTTTTGCACTGGGGTGGTATCACTTTGGTTGTAGAAATTTTCCCATGGGTTACTGGAGTGGTGGGTCTCCCCCTTCTGTCCAAGTCTCCTTGGTCACATGGCACTACCATTCTGGTTGGGGGATATGATGGGTTATGTGGGAGCCAGGTTCATGTCTCTGCATCACTGCCTCCTTATTACTAATGGTCTCGGCACCATTGTGTTATTTGATGTGTCTCTGCTGCTGCTATTGAATTCCACTGCAGTGTTGGGGTGGGGCACCTTTTCGACACCCACACTGCTTCTGCCCTCTTACCCTTCCTTACTCCTGCTTCCCCTGCTTGTTCCAACACACCCACCTTCAGATGTACTTGAAGCATGGATCTCTCAGGTTTGTTTGTGTATTGAGCAGAGGAAACTTTGTTGGATTACAGATGCCCAACCTGTAAATTTAAGAGAGATACAAAGGAGTTCTCTCACTCCAACATGATGCTGATGTCTCCTATGTTTTAGATTAAAGTCCATGATCCATTTTTAGTTAATGTATATAACAGGTATAAAGTTTATGATCAGGCTCATTTGATTGTATGTGAGGTCCAATTAGTCCATCACCATTTGTTGAAAGAGTTATTTCTCTTCTATTGAATTACAGTATAGTTTTTAAAAAGATATATACTTCTTAAATAAATTTTATATCCTATATAATAATAATTAGACATTTTTGATTATTTATTCGATGCCAGGCATATTTCTAAGTACTTTACTTGCAATGTTAGCCATTTAATTGTCTTTAAAGATATGTAAACTAAAGTTTGTTGTATATCATCTTGAGAAAGTCCACTTGGAATACTCACTCAGATACTAACTAAATCTCATACTTTCATATGCATTCTTTGGAGGAGATCCACTCTCTTTTACTAGGAATTCTCCAACTCCTTCTTCTGCTTTTAGGACAAAATGAAACAACAACAACAACAACAAAATGTACAAGAATTATTTTTTCTTGTCTCAGAATGTCACCAGAACTAATACCTGTCCCAATTCCAGATCTAGGGAACTCCAGTGAACTTCTTCAAATGGACCATATTTAGAACCTTGTTGATTTCACAGTAATTTTTGCCTCAAGCCACCTGAGGTTCTTCATGCTACTGTTTTGGCTGAGGGGCCTGGAAGTGATCAGTTGGTCAGGATCCATGCACAATGGAGCCCTGAGTTCTGTAGAACTGTAAGGGTGGTCACATTTCACTCTTAGGCTGATCAACCTTTCTCTTCATTTGTATAGAAATGGGTAGAAATTCTGTCCTCTTAAAAATGCAGTGTAACTTTGAAAAGATGGCAAATTCTCAGGCTATGGTTTATATTCTTTATAAACTGAAGATAATTTAAATAATTTTGCTAAAGGACAGAATTAAGGCTGACCACCATCTGAAGTACTTGGTTGCAAAGCTGTTGAGGGAAAAAAATCTAAATCCAATTTTAAAATTTTTTAAGACCTGGACATTGATAATAGGGTGAATGTAAGCCTTTAGAATATAACCGACTTTCAATGCATGTTTTTAAAAGGAAACGCTAAACTTATTATACAACTCTAAAAATATTTATCATAATATTTTTTAATAATATTATGTAGTGTCATTATTATATACAGATTTATTTGTAAAGTCTGAAAGTGGGGTTACTTATTTTATAAACCTAAGAAATTCCCAGTTTGGTTAATATAAAACCCTAAAAGGAACCACTAAGTAGAAACACTTGATAAAGCTACGTAATTGCAGATCATTAGTGGGAGATGATTTCAATTTGCCTTAGGCTTGACGTTTCTAAAAATAAAACTAAATTACCGAGAAAAGATTAAGGATGAGATAAATCATTTGGAAAGAAAAAGTTGGTAAAATGACTAAATCCAGATATCAAAGTAAACATCTCATTAAAGTTGAAATGCCTAGTTAGAAGATAACTGACACACAAGCCACCTGCTTTCCAAATCTCAATTCAAATTGACTTAAGCTGCTAAAAGAAAGGAAGGAAGGAAGGAAGGAAGGAAGGAAGGAAGGAAGGAAGGAAGGAAGGAAGGAAGGAAGG